>QTSX02005271.1:0-76835 GCA_014839935.2 Entomophthora muscae | reverse complement strand
CCTAATGAAGTCATACACATACCTTGGCTTCCCACATACTGCCAACGGTATTCAAGTGGCTGAACTAGCTACAGCCTCCGCCAACAAAGTCTCTGCCTCGCTCTCAATGCTGAGTGGTGTTGCGCATGCCTGGTCACCTCTTGTTCGCACAACAGTGTACCGCACCTTCTTCAGATCTCAGATGGACTACTCTCTTCCTCTGTTGTTTTTTGCAAACAAGTTTGCAAAGACACCTGCAACAACAGCTGCCTTTCGACAACTAAAGAAGGTCCACACTCAGGCAATGGCCTGGTGCACAAACATTTCGGGCCGTAGTCTGATAGCCTCAGCCATTACTGCCATTCCCACCCCAGCAAACCGTGCTCTCCACCTGGCAACACGCTTTGCACTGCACGTTGAGAACTTATCTTCTGATAACCCTCTGCGCCTCCTCCGCCCAACTCGCAACAGGATTATTCCCTTTGCACAACCTCGTCGGCCATCCCGTCCTCAGGTTCTTCGATCCCTGGCCCAGCGGATTGACTCTTCCAAGATGCTGTCAAAGCTGCCTGCGCTGCCACCTGTTGATGGAACACCAGCTATACTGATGGACAGAATACATGCCTTTCATGTGCACCAGTACAGCAAGCCTAACAACTCATGCCTGTTTATCACAACAGATGCACGCACTCCTCGCGAGATATACCGCAGCAGCAATCCCAGCCCAGATCGACTTCTTCGCATCCAGGATCGGGATCAAGCACACTTAGCTCTGAGCTGGAGATGTAATACCTTTGGCTTCCGCTTTAACTGCACCTGCGGCAAACACTTTAGCCGCTCTCACATCCAGGATTGTGACCTCCTTGAAGATTTTCCTGTTGATCTCACACAACACTGGGCAGTGTTCTCTCAGGATTTTGCCACACATCCCTCACTTGTTGGCACCAACTACTCCATAATGGACTCCTCCTAAATCATACTAAGCATGATCTCTTTGATCAAACGCTTATGTATCTTTTAACAAAGCTGGTCACCCGCACACGTACAGGATTAGTTCCCCGTCGTGAAGGATCATCACCTGATGTTTCCTCTGACTCAGATCCTGACAACCCACCTGAGGCTGCACCAGTAATACCTGCCAAACGAACAGGTGAATGCACACCCACGCCAAGAGCAAAACTCCGCCGAGCTATACTGGATGCCCAAATTGCTGATGAGCCTGCTCAGCCTGCACCCAACACTCCACCTCCTCTTATAGAGTCAACAACAGCAATTGTAGCTACTACACCTGTTGTACCACACACTCTTGAGCCTGTGTTAATAGCGACTCGAGCCAGCCTCCCTCGAACGTGTAAGCGTCAGCGCTCTCCACCTGAACCTCCTGAGATTGACGCGCCAGTCCAGATGCGATCATCTCTCCCCCGTGCATGCAAGCGCCCTTGCCTTGCTAACATGCCTGTTATCTCTTGCACCCCCCGCACCTGCAAGAAAACCATAAGTGTTCGTAAGAATACTACTTCACATATCCCCATGGAAGAGTGAGTCCCCCACATTTTCTCCCTCATATCTTTTCACAGCTTGCTCAATAAAAACAATTGAACCCTAACCCTAACCCTACTTTTTTTGGAAACCCATTCTTTTACCCTCACCCTCACCCTCACCCTCACCCTCTAAGCTTCCTTTCACGGCAAATCGCGACTTATATTATACTATTAAAAATAGCCCTAACTTTTTCAAAAATCAGAATTCAAGAAAAAACGTAGTTTTTGATGAGGAGTGTTTTTTGCTAAAGCTTTAAATATAGAAATAAATAAGAAAAAAATGAATATTTACTTGAATAATACTTTAGACTTACAGCAATCCAAAAATTACTAGACAGCAACATTTTAAAAAAAGTAAATTTTAATAATTGAAATTTTGCTATAAAAAGTATGAGCAGATGCACTGCAAATTTTTACACAAATATGGTTTATAAAAACACAAAAATAAATAAATAGAAAAAATAAAAAGCTTTCAGAAATATGAATATTTAATATAAAATATTAATAAATTTCAGAGCTGAATATCTTATAAACTTAGTAGTTTGTAGGCCAAACTTTGGCTTCAATTACATAAGCAAGTCTTTTGGGCATAGAATAGACTAGATTTTATAAAGTTTTTCATAAAAATTTCTTTTCATGCTTTTGCAACTCCAAATTTAAGATCCATAATGGATTGTTCAGAGGTTTTTGGCAAATTAAATTTGACAAAATCCCAAAGATGTTCAATGGAATTCAAATCTGGGCTTTGGGAAGATTATTTCAAACAAGCCTTTTGTTTAATATTCAAGTATTTTAAGACTTCTTGAATTTATGAATATGAGTGTTATCTTGCATGAAGATATAACTGGCCAGTCCTTGCAGATCCTTCACAAATGAATAAAAGATTTTATTAAAGATCCTTTTGTAAACATCAGCATTTATTTTCTTACTAATTGGCTGGATTGCTTCTCTTGTGTTGGCTGTAAAACAGCACCAAAACATGACATATGGCGTCTATTTTTAACAGTGGGTTTTAAGCACTTAATTTTATAAGCTTCATCAGCTTTGTGATAAACAGTTTGGCGTCTCTGATATATACAGAACTGAACTTTAGTCTCATTAGACCAAATCACTTTTTTTCAAAAGGATACAAGATAGTTAACATACTTATAAGCAAAGGCCAATATTTTGGCTTTATTCTTTGGACTTATAATAAGGCTTTTTCTTGCAACACAGCCATAGTACCCTAGTTCATGAATTTATTGCAAACAGTGATCTCAGAAATATTAATCTCCAAGGTATTTGTGATAGTCTCTTTGATTTGACTGGCCGTTATAAACCAATTTTTCTTAACTATTATAACAATAGACCAATCATCTCAACCAGTAGTTTTTTTAAGATGACCTGATCTTAGGCAATTTTCACTGAGTTGATTTTCTGAAACTTGAGGTAAATTTTTCAAGCAGTTTCTTTGCCAATATTGAGTTTTTTGGCTATTTTTTTATAGGATAAACCTATTTTTTTAGCTTGAACAACTCAACTACAAATAAACTCAGTTATTTCTATTGTTTTAACCGTATTTCTATACAAAAAATTCTCTAATCCCAATTTTATAATCTAGGTAAGTTTGAATAAGAGGTGCTGTCTCATATTTATTTTGTGCTTTAATATACTTAAAGGCACATATTTTATTATTAAATCTTTTTAAAATCTTTTTATTTTTTCTTCATATTTATTTATTTTTTTGTTTTTATAATCATACTTGTGTAAAAATCTGCGGTGCATCTGCTCATGCTTTTTATAGCAAATTTCATTCATCAAAAAAAATTTTTCTAAAATGTTGCTGGCTGAGTATTTTTTGGGCCACTGTATATAAATTGGGCTGTGACAAAGATTTAGTTGGATCAAACCTTGGGGTTAATTATGTGAAAAAGGGGTTTGAGTCACTGAATACTTGAACAGTCAGGTGATATTGCTTGGTTGTCATTTCTGATATATTGAACTGTATATTGAGAGGGCACTAAATTAGACAATGACTGAATGTTAAGTGGGTTGACGGTAGCCAAAATACTTGTATATTCAGATCCTTAACATTTCATTGAATCTCTCTTGAGATTCTGGTAAAAGGGAGGCCAAGACATATTGAAAGACAGTTTTAAACTTTTGATATTATAAGTTGTTTAGTATGTTGTTGCCTAAATGTCAATGATGCAATTAGTTAAGTTCATAACATGGTTTTAAAGTTGATAGACACATCAACTTTAAAAAAAATGGTTTAAAAATTGAGGTTGTCATGATCTCACGTTCATACAGCATGATAAAGTGAGATTGTCAAGTTATTTTGTGCCTGCTTACCCAATAAGCAAAAAGGGCAGCAAGAAGGAACATATCCTAATTGACGGCATCAGAAAGGGCAAGCTTTATGATAATAGACACAAATTTTTTTGTTTTACTGTTTCATTAGTGGATGGATTATACAGGGTAAAAAAACTGCTGAGTGCTCATAACTTCTAAAATAGATGTGAAAGGAGAGGCAATAAAATTTGTGACATTTTCAGCAAGCAAGATTTGAGACATCAATAACAATAGAATATGTTTTGCAGCAAGAAATTTGCAGTTATCATGAAAACTATGTCTTTGAAAGTCATTGTTTTAATGTTGTAAATTTAATGTCATCTTTGGCCTTAAATAGAACAATTTTCTCTGTTGTGCAAAAAAATCACCCAAAGTCCAGCTAAACTGCTTAATTTACTCAAATATTTAGACCACACCATGAATTAAATATTTGTAAAAGCATACTCTGTGAACTTTTTAGCATTTACTGCTCAATCTGTGTAAAAAAACCTAATTAATCTAGACTACTTACTAGCCTGATGTCAACCGTTAGTGACAAGCTTTAGAATTAGCCAATCAATCTGCTTCACATTGGTTCCTTCAAAGTCAAATAGTTTCTAAATGCCTGAAGCCAACTAATCAGCCAATTAAATGAAACTGCAGAAATTAGTATGAAACTTTTCATTTCCCCTGGTTTAAACCAGCAAAAAAATTTATTAGCTAATTGTATCTAAGCCAGGAGCTCATGTGATTTATTCCTCCTGCAACACACTTTTTTTAACACAGCAAAGAGACTTTCAGTCTCTTGCTTGTTAATTCTATTATTATATTAAATTTTGAAGTTGTTGCTGTATCCTTTAGATTTATTTGAAGTTTCAAACTCTGTGTCTTAAGTTCTTTGAAAATTTTAAACAATATTAGTCAATTATTTAATAATTATTTTTTTCAACAGGTCTTGTTCAAACCCAGCAGTCTTTTTAAATTTCTTAGGAAAAATGTTAGTGTATAGTGTTTAGTTTATTTGCTCCCACTTTTGAAAAGACAACTTAAACCTAAAAACCAAGTTTAAAATTAGTATAATACTGTTGAGGATCTGGATGTACAGGCATTCTGGCTACTGCCAACCTGCTTAACATCCAGTCATTGCCCAATTTGGTGCCCTTTCAATATACTGTTTGACATACCAAGAATAGTAACCAAGCAGTATCACATGACAATCCAAGTATCCAGTGACTTGTACTCATCCCGCACATGACCAACTCCTAGGTTTGATCCAACTAAATCTCTGCCAGAGCCCAATCTATATAAGTCTAAGATATTATCCAATAAAAGATACTTTTTTTTCTCCTAATTATATATTTGAAGCTTTTCCAAAAGGCGCTCCTTGTCACTGATAGCAGCTACGGTTTTTTGACCACACTCATGAAAGAAAAAATGACTGACCATAACCCGCCCACCTTTGCTCACATACTTAACCAGGTCACATCACATGAGACCTGGAAAATGAGCTTTCACATCCACAACATCAACAAAGATATACCTAGTGGATGCACTGTATTCAAAGATCTGGTCATGCCCAAAGCATGCACCAAGATAATTTAATACAGTTGCTTTCTTCAACCACAAACAAACGCACAACCACCTATCACAGGTGAAGTTACCAACACTAAATACATTGTTATCAACAAGTTCTTTGAAAAAAAGAAAACATAATTAACTGGCTAGAGCACTCAGCCACAAAACTCTGCGCCAACCGCATCCCCCATGAGAAATGGGTCCAGGAAGCCAGCAAGCACCTATATGGGACCATAGCTAACTAGTTTGCCACCTGGATTGGCTCAAAAACTGACAACCAGCTTGAAAACTGGGAAGAGTTCAAAGTGGACATCACTCACAATTTCTGCTTATCAAATCCTTCCAAGATATTGTAATACAACTCAGTGATTTTTCTCAGAAGACCACTATCACAGCTTATGCCAACAAATTTGAGAAAATACACCACAAAATACTACAGTAGAAAACCAAATAGAAGAGATAGTGCACTCTCATAAAACCCAAAATCAGCAAAGAACTGCAGTCATATACCTGAAAGAAATTGACAACTTAAATGCTATCATAGATAAAAAATGGATCAAAGCTGAGGTTGCCTAAATAGCCCTTGAAAATCTGGACCTGCCTTATTTTCCCCCAAATAATTATGACAAGAAAATTATGTGTTATACACTATTTGGGGATGATAGCGCTTGACCCGCTGGCCGCCAATTTTTTTGAATTATGATGTCATTGACTTAAATTCTAATGCAGGACCACCAACTGCTGAAAATTTTCTTCTCAGCCAATCAGAAGCCGTGGAATCCCTCCTGCTCCATCCTGAACTCCCTTAAGACTTCCCCATTTTTCCTCTAGAAACTTGTTTCTAGATAGCTATATTTTCCTGAAAAATAAACAAAACAAGTCTCCAAAAAAACCCATGTTAGAGTATCTTGGCCTTTTGGCCCCAGTGGTTAACAGTATGTTGGCCGCTCTCTTTCAGTTTGCTGCCAACTCCTTGACCGCGCCTTAGCCCGCTTTGTACCCTTTGGTTTCTCTGGCTTTGTCCTTCAATTTACCTCTTCAATTAATGTTCTTTATTTCAGTCCTGGTGTCTGTCATTTTCTAAACTCACAAAGGCGTGAAATTAGTAACCCTCTCTTACCAATTTGGTTTAGTGTTGTTGAAGCAACTGACAATTTGCTTATTTTATCCACATTGTTTTTTGTTGCATCTTACAGCCCGCCATTTAACCCTTACACAAAATCCAAAACCCAGCACAGACCAATAACATACATACCAGAGCCTCATTCATCAACAAAATGAAACTCTTTGTTGCTGCCCTCATCTGCCCAGAGGTCAACACTCCATGCCTGCGCTCATTGCAGAAGCCAAGCATGCAGAAAAACGCGCAAACATGGAATATGCTGCATGCAACAACAATCACTCCTCAAACAGCAATAGCAGAGAAAACTCCAATGGCAATAAACGCCAAAACACCAATCATAGCAACAGCAACTCTAATTGCAACAATGGCAATCACAGCCAAAGCGCAAATTGCTCCTGTCCTAAGAAGGAGGACACCGCCAAAGTAAACAATGCTGAAATAGCAACCTGCTATGAATCTGACCCCACATTCTCTGACCTCAAAGGTCTTGAAACATAGAAATAGGGAAAAGAGGAGGGGAAACACGCTTAAGTGCCCCTGTCTCCTCCCAACTTGACAAGAAACTGTATCAAGGCACAAACTTTGCTGCTTGCATCCCGCATGTCCCGCAATCCTCCATTTTTATGAACATAAAAATTAAAGATTGCTCACAACTTCTTATCTATCCATGCACTTAAAAATAACATACACATAAAATTTTATTTGACTATGGTGCACAACACATTGGTCAGCAAACCTTTTTTAACCAAGTACAAAATACCAGTTGTCAAATCCAACTCTAAATACGCCAGAATGGCAGATAAATCAAAGGTTCTACTCAAAGACAAAACAACTCCCTTCAGAATTGATCTTCAAGGCATGCAAACGTCTATCAAAGAACTTGTCATGAACAACATAAACTATGACATTGTAGCAGGCATGGACTGGTTCACCCAAGTGAACCCCGCGTATGTTAGAAAACAAAAACCATGACCATCAAACACAATGAAGTCAATTTTAACATCCTCAAAGAACCCAACAACCTCATTCTAAGAGACACAGTATTTGTTCAGGTTATAAACCAAGATGACTCAAAACATCTAAACAAAGACAATACCCTCCACATAATGAGGTACACTGAATTCAATAACATGCAAACAACCAAGATCCAATGCCCAGAACTTGCGGTACTCCTAAATGAATACGCCCATGTATTCAAAGAAAAACTCACCAAGTTACCTCCCAAACGGGAGGTCAAACATGGCATTGATTTATGTAAAGCCATGCCTAAACCTGCACTTCTCTACAGACTCTCTCCCATGAAGACTCAACCCCTCAAAATACACATTGAGGACAATCTAGCAAAAGGATTTATTTGCCCGTCTGAATCCTCATAAGGGGCAGCAGTGTTCTTTAGAAAGAAAAAGGAAGGCACACTGTGTCTAGTAACTGACTACAAAGCACTAAATGCAAGCACAGTAAAGAATAAATACCCTTTTTCACTTATAAAAGATCTGTTTGCAAGACTCTCAGGAGCCAAATTTTTCTCCAAAATTGACCTCATCTCAGGCTACAATCAAGTTGAAGTAAAGGAAAAGAATATACCAAAAACCATGTTTTGTACACAATTTGGATCCTTTGAGTGTAGGGTAATAAACTTTGGGATGATCAACACTCTCGCAACGTTTATCACTATGATAAACCAAGCGCTAAATGGCCTCTCAAACACATTATGCTATCTTGACAATATCATCATATTCTCAAAAACAAAAGAGAGACACCTCACACATGTCAGCAAGACACTTGATTGACTTGCAAAGCACAAACTTTATGCAAAACAAAGTAAGTGCCAATTTGTGGAAAAGGAACTCCTGTTCTTGGGCTACATTGTCTCTGAAAGTGGCAACAAAGCAGATCCAGACAAAATAAAAGCTATAAATAACATGCAACACCCCGCTTCTGTTAAACAAGTTAGATGTTTTTTTGGAATGGTAGCTTACCTAAAAAAATACATCAAAGACTGTGGAAAACTAATCACACCAATCAATGACTTAACCAAGGTTAATGCCAAAAATAAATTCATCTGGACACCAGAATGCAACAAGAATTTCCAACTATTAAAACAAGCTTTGATCAAAGCACCAATCTTGCAGTACCCTAATAACAACAGGTGCTACAAGCTCAAGTCAGATTCCAGTGATACCATCATTGGCAAAGTCCTGCACATCTGCCAGCCAGGGCAACAAGACTTCCTGCCAGTATGTTATGAAAGCAGAAAACTGACCAACACTGAGCAGAGATACCCAATACACAATAAGGAATTGCTAGCAATATATCACACATGCAAGAAATAGAGATGTTACTTAGAAGATCATTTAAACGTCTGAGTACTAACTGACCACAAATCCTTAATATATTTCAAAACTCAGAACGCACTCACATAGCAACAAGCCAAATGAATGTCCCTGCTGGAGCAGCTCAATTTGGACATCCAATACAAAAAAGGGGCAGAGCTGGTCACGGCTGATGCTCTCTCTAGACTATGTCAGCCTAGAGATGATCATCCTGACCACCTGGACCCTGACTGGCCAAACCTATACAACTCTGAGTATAAAATCAAAGAAAAAGACCCTTCAACATATCAACTGGCTTATGGTACATTAGTAAGGAACAAAAAGTATTTTCATGTATCAAATGGCACTGTATACCAAATCATTAATGACAAACATGTCCTGTACATCCTACTTGCACAAAGAGTTGATACCATATTAAGACATCACTGCCTACTAGAACATACAAAGGCTAACAACCTATACCTCACATTAAAAGAGATAGTATGGTGGCCCAACCTCAAACAGAATATAGTTGATGTTCTGAAAAAGTGCACAGTGTGCAAGAAATACACTAGCACAAAGGCTCCCCAGCCAACAGTTGACCTAGTACCAGACTCTGAACCATTCAAGGTTTGGGGGCTAGACGTAGTAGGCCTCTTCCCATAAACAAAAACAAAACAATGCTTTTTAATTATAGCTATTGACTTTACCACACACTGGCCCATCTGCTGGGCAACAAAGGATCATAAAGCAGAAACCATCAACTGATTCATTAACAAAGCAATCATAGCCAACTACAACACTCCAGACTACATCATAACTGATGGAGCAACCAAGTTATCAGGTCATGTAGTAAATGACAACTTAAAATCCAAAAACATTAAACATTCCACAACCTCTTCATACAGACCACAGGCTAACAGCAGAGTGAAACGCCTCAAGAGCAGCCTTATCAGGACCCTAGAGAAAATAATGGATGGCAAAGCCAAGGACACATGGCCACTATGCGTGAAATATGCATTACTACTATCCCGGGTCCACATCAATCAAAGAACAGGCTATTCACTGTTTGAGCTAACCTACATATATAAACCAAAAATAATTACCCACAACAATCAGCCATACATAAAGATCTCCTGGGGAAACCCCCAACAGTAGAACAAGTACCAAATCTACAACACAAACACCTCAAAGCTAAAATAGTAGAAATAAAAAGACTCAAAACACAAAAGATAACCTCCACAGAGGAACCACTTTCCATTGACTCCCCTGTCTGGGTTCTAGCTGGCAACAGAAAGAAGCTAGACTCAGTACACAGGGGACCCAGAAGAATCATCAAGTACAGACCAGATCACACCATCTATCTAGTAAAATTCCAAGGTGCCAAACCCCCAATTGTCAAGAAATACCACAGAACCTGTCTCTGCCTTAGTAAAGGAGAACACTTGACCAGACTGGTTCCAACTAGTAAACAGCTCCAGGAGCATCAGGTGGCAGTTGTGAAAACAAAGCCCCCTCTTGATGCACCAGAGTAACCCCTTAAGGGGGTGTCAAGGGTCTGGATGTACAGGCATTCTGGCTATCATCAACCTGCTTAATATCCAGCCATTGCTCAATTTGGTGCACTTTCAATATGCTGTTTGACATACCAAGAATGGTAACCAAGCAATATCACATGATAATCCAAGTATCTAGCGGCTCAAACCCATCCCACACATGACCAACCCCTATGTTCAATCCGGCTAAATCTCTGCCACAGCCCAATCTATATAAGTCTAAAATATTATCCAATAAACGATCCTTCTCTTCTCTCTTAATTCTATATTTAAAGCTTCCCCAAAAGGCGCTCCTTGTCAATACCTACTTTAAATTTGAGTGTTCTGTTTTTTGCTTTCCTTTCAAACCTGAACCTTTTTTTTTGACATACAAGGTACCTAAGACTATTCTCAAGGCACTTCTGAGCCCTTTAGTTTATTTTTTCTATAATTTACTTGAGGCTATTTTAGTAGCATAAAAAATTACTTATTTTTGTGTGGAAAATACCCAATTTTGGCTTTAAATTTCCTGAAGTTTTCAATAGTGCTACTTTCTGCTCTCAAATTTGCAGTGTTTTCTGTGACTTCATCTTTGTTGCTTCTTTGATCAAATACTTCAGACCTCTGAAGTTGACTTCTCTCTTATATGCGCCTTGTGGGCAACAATCCCTCTGGCCTCTTGTATCTTTCAAGTAGTCTATTTATTGCAGGAAAGGCTTTGGTCAAGAGTTTAACGTGTACAATCTTGACTTGCACTCTTCTGATCTCATTTTGCTCATTTTTGCCGCCAAGTGAGTGTTTTTATCTCTCTCACCTCAACTTGATATTGAAAATCATGTTTTTCTGCAGGTTCCTGATGACATGACCTACATATTTTTTCAGGTGTTGTGGCTGCTCACCGGTCTCATGTTGATGGGACTGAACGTCTATCTTCCTCAACTATCCCTGGTGTTCTTCTTCTGGTCCATTCTTAGAGCAATTATACCAGTAATTCACTGTGTGGCATGCTGGTAGCTTGTCTCACCTGGATAGAAGCCAAACTTAGTTAGTTTAGCCCCTTCTTTCTCACCAATTTATTTACTAAAATGTTCTACTGCTACCAAGATGAATTGAAACCCAGACCAAGAACAAGAAAGAGATCTAATAGCATTGATACTCACTTTGTGAAAGTTATTTTTAGATGAGATGAGCTTAAACTGATGTTGAGATGGTTGAGGGTATTGGAGTTGGCAGGAGTGACAGGAGTGAGGACATCAGGGATTTGGAGGCGCATGTTTTTCCAGTAGAAATTTTTGCACAACCAGTCATGACTTTTTGCTATATCCCCATGTCCAGTATCAATGTGAGTTTGAAGAACAATTGCTATTCTCATGATAGGACAAACATAGTGCAGATAAGCATTGTTGATCTTCTTAAACAGTTGTCTGTCTTGTATGATAGTATCCTTGGACAGGGACAGGAGAGTCTGGTGTATCTCTTTGGGTTCAGTTTTCCAAGTATTGGTGTATTTTATTAACTTGTAAAGGAAATCAGTGTTGGCAGGATGAATGGTCAATGCAGGCATCCTAGACAGCCCATCAACTTTCTGGTGTTGAGCATCAGGCCTGTGTATCACGCTGAAATCATACTCTTTTAAGTGCAAGGCTCACTGAGTCAGTCTATTTTTAGGTTCATTTAGCTGCTGTAACCACTTAAATAAGTAATGTTTAGTGACTATAGTAAAGCAATTTTTGTAGATGTAATGTCAAAACTGTTTTACAGTGTGTAGCACTGCCAAGTATTTCTTGTCAGTGACACTAAAATTCTTCTTGTGCTTATTGAGAGTAAATGAAGAATAAGCTACAGATTGATTCACACCCTCATTTTCTAGCTGAGCTAAGATTGAACCCACAGCTACCCCACTGGCATCAGTATATAAGATGAATTATTTATCATAATCAGGGTAGACTAAGATAGGGTTTTTTTAAGCTTGGTCTTTAGAGCCTTGAATGATTGTTGTTGACTATCAGTTCATTTAAAGAAAATGTTCCTTAAAAGTTGAACAATAGGTTCACTTAGCTCTGCAAAGTCAGTGATAAATAGCCAGTAGTATTCTATCATGCCAAGAAATACCTGGATCTAACGTAAATCAGTAGATGACAGCTTCTTACAATAGCTTCAAGCTTATTGTCTATGGGACATATTCCAGTCTGAGTAATCTCATGACCTAAGTTTTCAAGCTGTTCTTTTAAAAAAGCGCAGTTGAACGGCTTAAGCTTTAGGCTTGCACCCCAAATCTTGAAAAAAACAACTTTGAGGTGATCTAAATAATCAGTGAAAGTGGAACTAAATACTGTTATATTGTCCAGATACATCAGTATGAAAGAGGGCTTCAAGTCTCATATAATAGAGTTCATGGCTTGTTGAAAGGTAGCAAGAGCATTGCAAAGTCCTTGGGACATTCAGGTTGGTTCATAAAGGCATTCTGATGTAATAAGTGTGGCATTTTTACAATTTTTGAGGGAGAAGTTAATCTGCCAATATCTCATGGCTAAATTCATGAAAGAGAAGAATTTTGAGTCTCTCAATTATCTGAGAGCATCATCAGTTCTTGGCAGTGAGTATGAATTATTTTTTGTTAGAGAGTTCAAGCAGCAATAATATATTATAATAAAGTGTCCCCATTCTTCTTCTTAAAGATTAACAAGGAGGAGGCTCAAGGGCTCTGGAATAAAGCCAAGATTTCAGCATCCAGGAGTTGTTTGAGTTCTTTGAAAACCTGGGCATCTTCTACCCTACTGCAGCAATAGGGCTTAGCAAAAAAGATAGTGCATCACATGTATCAATTTAGTGAAACTTTTTTGCTAGTTCATAGTCACTAAGCCCAGAGGCAAAAATTTCCTTAAACTGGTCAAAAAGCTCTAATACATTATTCTGCTGAATAAAAGACAGCTGCTGGAAGTCAGTGGCTTTAAAAAGAGGGAGTACTTGTGGGTCTTTTTCTGTTAAGTTAAATTTGCTGAACGTTTCAAAAAAAATAGAGAGAGGCCACTTGTTCTGCTCCTAAGATACAATCATGACCCACAATTTGACCTCAAAAAACCTGCAGGGGAGAAACAGTTAAATTAGCTAACAGTAGTTGTTTAGGGTTTTAATAAGTTTAATCCAGAATTTCATGGCATAACCAAGGTTCTTTGCAACTTAGGGATTCAGGAGAGTACAACTCTAAAAACAACTTTTCAGGCAACTTATAAAATATCCGAGAATCAATTATCACTTGTGAGCCAGGAAAAATAGTGACAGCTGTAGGAGCCAGTAAAGAGACACCTTCTTCAGCAGGACAAGAAAGAAGAGGGGAGTGCATATTGGAAAAGTGAGCCCTATATTTTAGAAAGAAAAATGCATGTGGGGTATTTGAGAACAAAGTCTTACATTGTTTGCCAGGGATGTGTAGAGGCTCTTCAAAGATCAATAGAGCTTTATATCCTAGGAGGGACAGATACTTATCTCAAAAATTGACAATCATATTGTACTCTCAAAAAATTGGGTGCCTACCAGGAGTTTATAGCTTTTATTTTCCAAAACAACAGAGGGAAAAGCAATGAGGAGCTTTCCAATCCTCATTGGCAGAGCAGAGTAGGCAACAATAGCTCAATTCTGAGCATATCCACAGCTTCATAAGACTGAGTATAGTTGAGATCAGCAGCCAGCCTAAGTTTTTCCATCAACTTGAAGAATACAACTTTGACAGAAAAACTCATGTCTGGGATGACCTTAATTTTAACCTTTTGAATAGATACTTATATGTGGATGGTTTTTTTCCAAAAGAAATCAAGACTGCCAAAAAGTCTTGCGCGGCTTTCAGTTACTTTTCTCATTTTTTTAACATGCATTCAAAGTCAGAATTTTCTTTTATACAGTTTGTAAAGTTAGGGATACATTAACATTCTGGAATAGGGCCTCAGCCAACTCAGAAGCTCCCTCTGAGGAGTTCACCAAGACAGAAGTTTGATGAGCTTGAGTTAGATAAAAACAAGCTACTATAGCCTTAGCTTCAGCACAATGTGGGTGATTTATAGTTGTGGTCCTCCCTGAACAAAGTTTGTAGAGGACCAAAATAGTTTCAGGGACATCCAGCACTGAGTAGCCATAACTATCTGCTTCATCATAGCCAAAATCTTTGAGCTCAGAGTTGCTTGAGAGGCCTTGGAATAGATGAAGGATAGTAGGGCCAGACAAAGGAGGTTATTTTTTGTCAGAGAGAGGATCAGGAGGATACAAGTAAGATTGTCAGCAGAGAGCGTCTCTGCCTCTAAGCTGACCTATCTTTTCCTGCCTGTTCCTTAGGGTCACATCCCTCCACACATGGATTAGTGCAAATCCGCAAATAGTGTTCAATCCAATTAAAATTATGATAACCTTGTCACTTGAGTTGCCCATTAGATCCAAGTGTCAGGATGCAGGTGTAAGAGAGGGGGCTAAACTAACTAAGTTTGGCTCTCATTCTAGCAAGATGAGCCACCAGGATGCCACCCATTTGTCACAGTAAATTTCATAATGCTGGGAATTATTTGGCCCAGTAGGAAGGCTCAAAAAGCCAGAAAACCTTTAACAAAATTGACTAATTTAACAGACTTAAATCAAACAGTTGATTGAAAATGGGTTACGGCTGCTCCAGTTTGCCAGTTGAGTTCAAATTCCCCTTGTAAGCTGACATTGATCAATTGACGTAATTTTAGGGTCACCTGACTGATCTTATTTATCAGCAGGGTCTTCAGAAGTTGGACACTCAAAGATTCTTTGCAAACTGGACCAGTTACTCACTTGACAATGTGGAAGAAATAGGAGCCCGGGATTTAGGTGGTATTGCTTAGTTGAATTTTGATATTTATTGAATAATTTTTACTGTCTCAACTCTTAAGAGTTGAGTACTCCCAAATTTTACTCAATAAAATCAAAATATCCCTTGGTCTAATTTTTTATTCAAATACATCCTGTATTTGGCCTTTTGCGCTACATTTCCTACAATTTAATCCTTAGCTGAATCATTACAGAAAGATGGGGGCCTGCTGTTGGTACTTTGTTGTTGCCTCTACCAAATGTTAATTCAACGCCTGCCAATATTAGAGTTGTTTCTCCTACCTTCAAAACTAAAACTCTGGTGTTATCTAAACGTCCTGAGTTTTATGCTGAAGACACTCTGATTCTCTCACAGGCCATTTATCTTGGGCTCTTTTGGTTGGGGTTAATTATTTTACTTAACCCTATTATCTCATTTGCAAATTCATAAAACAGTATCTAAAGCTGAGTTGATGGTTTATCATTAACTTCATGTGAATTTGGGTGGTGATTTCCCACCACTTGGAGACAGCTTCTTATTATCTGTCAATTTCCGTCACATTACTCAGATCTTCTATGTCTGAGTTTTTGGAAACAGTTTGTCACAAATTTGTGTTTTTTTTCTGTTCTGTTGAGATATCTGTGTTTATCATGTTTATTTGTGTCAGCTCCTTTCTGATTTTTTTAGTTTGGGCTCTTCTTTAATTTGTGGTTTCCATCTCCAGTAACAGTTGTTGAGACTGGATCATCTGTTTCTTATTTCCGTTGTATCATGTCATTTTGGTGTCTGAATTATTTTCCTACTCCACCCACTGATGAAATTTTGCATGAAATTTTGTCAGCCTTATCATTCTATTCCAGCTCTAGCCTGAGTCACAAATTTCAAGTTTACCATGTAATGACAAAGGTTTCAGAGAATATTTGCAAATAATTTTTGTCTGTGGTGGAGCATAATTCACATGTTTTAACTGAGAGTGCATTGTTATACTCTTTGTTAAATAATGCATTTATATCTATTGAGGAGCTCAAAGTATATTGTAATCTGTACGCCTTCCAGCAGGGTACTACTCTGCTCTTGGTATTTCTTCCTCAGTTTCTTGCCTACTGTCATACAATTGATGTTCCCAAAGTCAATCAGCTCTCAGTGTTGTGGTTAGCAGTTGACCAGACTTCCCAGGATCTGGTAGTTTATGATTCCCTGTTAACCACAACTAAGGCCCTGGTAAGCCAAATTATTTCTCTGGTCTCAAATCCATCAACTTTCAAACAAGGTGTTATGAAAATTGAAGCTAAACCCACTGCTTGCTCCTGGTTTTCTGATAATTGTCCTATGGTGGCTTTGACTAGTCAGAGTTGTGATTGCTTCCCTTGCGCTTTTTTTCAATTGCAATTGGCAATTTTGAACAAACCCGCTGAGGCAAACAAAGCGTCAGTAGTGTCAACCACCAAGAGATTGTTGGCTATGCTTCAAAATGTTGTGTCTGCAAAATCTTTTATAGTAGAGTCTGAGGAGTTGCCTCTTGTTCCCATTGATTGTGATTATCCTATTATCCCTGAAGCTGTTCAAGAAATAATTGAGGGTTACTTTCAGGAGCACCTTGCCTCCTTACCTGCTGTCTGTCCCACTGAGGAGAAGCAAGATCCTGCTGAGGTTGCATTTTTTGCAGTAAATAAATATAATTTTGGTTACTTCTTGTTTTATGGTAGCATTGATAACAGCCAAACTATCTTCCAACTAATTATTATGTTGGATACTGGTTCTTCTGAGAATTTCATAAGCGTCAAGACTTCTTATTTGTTACAACTCAAATATCACCCTGGAATATTAGTTATAGGTGGAAACTGTCAAACATTTCTCTCTTTCCAACTTAAGAAACCAGTGATATTTATAGCTGTGGGTCAATCTTTTACTGCACAGGTTTTCATATGCTTTACTCTTATGTACCCTATCATCTTGGGGGTGGGCTGGTGGCAAGACCATAATGTATCAACTTTGATAAAAGAAAATGTATTGCAAGTGGACCACTCTTCAGGCATATTCATCTGTATACCGTTGTTGAATATGTTGGAATTAGAGCAGTCTTCACAGAAAATCCAGTTGGTTCCTGTTCCTACTCCTGTGAGTTCAGACTTACTGGCATGCCTTCAGCCTTGGTCTGCGGCATTTGACACCACTAGGGACAAGGTTCTCCCCAAGCATACTCAGTTTGACTTTGACTTTAAAGTTACTGTTGATCTGATTTGTATTGTGTCTCCTATTTAACATTTGACTTTAAAAGAGGACACATGCTTGGAAGAGTGGACTTGTGATATGTTGGCAAAGGGATACATCTTCAAGAAGCCTTTTTCAATTTGCTCTCTGTTGCTGGTTGTTCAAAAATCCAATGGGTCTCTTAGACCTTGTGTTTACTATGAAAATTTGAACAACATCACAATCCCTGATCCTTACCCTTTGCCTTTAGAAGCACAAATTTCTCAGTGTGTTGAGAAGACAAAGGTATTCTAGAAACTTGATCTCTTGAATGCATTCAATCATATTAGGATTGCAGAGGAAATGGAGTGGTTGATGGTGCTCAGAACAAAAAAGATCTCTTTTAGCTCTGTGTTATGCCTTTTGGATTGGAGAATACTCCAACTTGCTTTCAGCGGTTGATTGACTCAGTTTTGGAAGATCTCCTAGTTGTATGTGACATTGCGTACATGGACAACATCTTGGTGTTTTCCCTGGATGAGGAGTTGCATAAGGCCCATCTTTCAGCAGTTGTAGAGCACATCCTACAGGCTAATTTAATCATCAAAATAATTAAGTGTGAATTCTTTAAATTTAAGGTTATCTTTTTGGGTAATATTATCTTTGAGAATGATCACACTATTGCCCTTGACAAGGAAGCAGTGGTTTGTAAGTACGCTACTCCAGTAATTATATCTCAACTTTGAAGTTTCTTGGGTACCTGTACCTTCTTGAAAAAGTTTACCCTTCATTTGTTGAAAGTGGTGGCCTCTTTTTATTCAGCTAGCAGGAAAATGACTTTAGTCTGGACACCTCAGTACGCAAAAGCGTTTGCAGCAGTCAAGACTCTTTTGTTGTCTTCTCTGGTCTTGCAAAATGTGGACCCAGAGCTTTCTTTTGTGTTCTCCATGTATGCCTCCAAATACACCATAGCTGGTGTGTTGCTAAAAACAGCTGATGATGGTGTTGAAAGACGTGTGGGGTACTTCTCCCAGAAGATGGAGGCATGGGAATGCAATTACATGATTTATGACAAGGGATTGTTGGAAGCTGCGGAATTATTGAAGCATTGGCACCACCCCCTTATGTTGTTGTGCTATTATTTTGTGGTAAGGACTGACCATAAAGCTCTTCTGCACTATTTTCAACCCAGGGTTCTGTCAGGTTGCCAATCTAGATGGTATGGGGATCTGATAAGATACAAGTTCCACTACAAGTTCATTGAAGGTATTGACAACCACTTGGCTGATGTGTTGAGCAAAAATCCTTCCCATCTCACAGATGCTAGTATGGATGTCAAGTTTAACATGCATAATTTGATTCCAGATGAGGCTGTGGTCTCTTTTGTATTAACCCTGCCTGATATGCTTGCTACCATGTCTTTAACTGAGGATGCAGACTTAAACTTATATTCCAAAGTCAAGTTCTTACAGCCTCTGTTCAAGAGTTATGATAGGTTACTGGAACTAGCATATGCACATTTGGTAGGCTAGCTGCAGGGTTATCACAATATAAGACCAGTTTTATATCATCAAGGTTGCTTGTGGGCTCCAAAGGGAATCATTTGGGATAAAATCATGGAGGCTCATCACACCTGTCCTACAGCAGGCCACCCAGGGAAAAATAAAATGGTGTAACTAATTTGCCAACAGTTTTCTTGGAAAGGTTTGACGGTGCAGATAGCGGCTTTTGTTAGAGACTGTATGGTATATGTTTGATTCAAGGCAAGCCATAACAAGACTACTGGATTGCTGGTTTCACTGCAGACTGCTTCAGGGCCCTGGACGTCAGTGTTGATGGATTTCATTGGTGAACTTCCATATTCTAATGGGTTTAATGCAATAATGGTGGTGGTAGATTGTTTCACAAAAATGGCAAAATTTGTGCCCTGCTTAACCACAATTACTTTGGTGGAAACAGCTAGGTTGTTTGTGAATAGGATCTTCTACCTAAATGGCATCCTAATAGAGATTGTGAGTGACCAAAGGCCCCAATTTATTTCTCAGTTCTGGAAGCTTTTACTGGAATTCTTGGTATCAAATTGTGCCGTTCCATGGCTTTTCACCCCCCAATCCAATGGACAAATGGAGAGAGTAAACCAAAGTTTATAGGTTTACCTACATTGCTACACTAATGATCAACAAGATGACTGGTGTGCTAACCTACCCATGGTAGAGTTCACATATAATAACGCCCCACACACGTCAACTCAGGTCTTATCATTTTATGCCAATGTGGGTTACAATCCCTTGTACAACATGGGTCCTCAATTGGTTGGCAACGTAGAAGCTGCAACTGATCAGGCTGCTGCATTGAAGCAGGTTTATCAGGAGATTCAGGTTACTATTGCTGCTTTCATGACAACTTACAAGGAATACACAGATTTCAAGCGCCAAGAAGGTCCTACAAACAGGCCAGGTGATCTGGTCATGATGGATGCCCGCAATATGAAATTGAAAGTTCCCTGCCACAAGTTAGGTTCCAGAAAAGTTTGTCCCTTCAAAGTTGAACTTCAAATTGGTCTCTCTACATATCAGTTAGATTTACTCTCATCCTTTAAGATTTTCTATACCTTTCATGAATGCCTACTTACTCTCTTTAAGGGCACTGTGACTCCTTCTTCCCAACCCATTCTTGTGGAAGGATAATTAGAGTATAAGTTGAATTGTATTTTGGCCTCCTGCAAGAACCAATGTTGACTGGAATATTTGGTGTCTTGGAAATATTATCCTAATTCTGAAATTTCATGGGTTCCTCCTATGATTGTTCCAATTCCATAGATATTATCCAAGAGTTCTACTGTTGCAATCCCATGGCCATTGGTCATCCAAAGCTTACCTTAGTAGCAATTAAGCTACCCCCTGCTCATAAAAACTTCTTCTTGTCCCATCTCCCAGATGGGAGTATTGTACCCTGGGCTAAAGCGGAGGGTAATGTCACAGTAAATTTCATAATGCCAGGAATTATTCAGCCAAGTAGGAAGGCCCAAAAAGCCAGAAACCCTTTAAAAAAATTTACCAATTTAAAAGACTTAAATCAAACAGTTGATTGAAAATGGGTTACAGCTGCTACAGTTTGCCAGTTGAGTTCAAATTCCCCATGTAAGCTGACATTGATAAATTGACGTAATTTGAGGGTCACCTGACTGATCTTATTTATCAGCAAGGTCTTCAGAAGTTGGACACTTAAAGATTCTTTGCAAACTGGACCAGTTACTCACTTTACAATGTGGAAGAAATAGAAGCCCAGGATTCAGGTGGTATTGCTTAGTTGAATTTTGATATATATTGAATAATTTTTACTGTCTCAACTCTTAAGAGTTGAGTACTCCCAAATTTTACTCAATAAAATCAAAATATTCCTTGGTCTACCTTTTTTATTCAAATACATCCTGTAGTTGGCCTTTTGCACTACATTTCCTACAATTTAATCCTTAGCCAGATTATTACAGGAAGATGGGAGCCTGCTGTTGGTACTTTCTTGTTGTCTCTGCCAAATGTTAATTCAATGCCTGCCAATCTTGGAGTTGCTCCTCCTACCTTCAAAACTAAACTGTGGTGTTATCTAAATGTACTGAGTTTTATGCTGAAGACACTCTGATTCTCTCACAGGCCATTTATCTTGGGCTCTTTTGGTTAGGGTTAATTATTTTACTTAACCCTAGTATCTCATTTGGAAATTTCACAAAAAAATATCTGAAGCTGTGTTGGTGGTTAATCATTAACTCCATGTGGATTTGGGTGGTGATTCCCCACCACTTGGTGACAGTTTCTTATTATCTGTCAATTTCTGTCACACCAGTGGAGACTGGGATGGCTGCTTAGAGAGAGGACCAAAGAGAGAATGCAGGGGATAACTGAGGAAAGTACACATTCAACCCCATCAGCGCTAACCCAGTGAGCAACCAGAGTACACAGGTGATAGCAGGAGGAAACTTCACTGGCGCTTGAAGGAGTACCAAGTCATTACCTTCCATACTGAGAAGAGAAGGCACCAGCACCTCCTCAAATGCGGGGGCAGGCAAAGTGTACTCAGCAGCATGTAAGTCCAAGTTATTGCAGGTCAAGCTCTTGACTAGAGCCTCCCCAGAGATAAGTAGTCCACTAGAACGGTGCAATAGAATAGAAGGATTGTCTCTCACAAGGCAAGCAAAAGAAGAGATTTGAGACCATAAATCAGGGGAAGTTGTCCAAAGAAGAAGCAAAAAGGGAGCCAGAAAAAACACTACAAATTTTAGAGCAGGGAAAATCATATTTTCAAAGACCACAAAATTTGGAATTTAAAGGTGCAATTTTTAAATCTCAAAGTTATAAAAATATGTGTGGGTGGGGCAGCCACAAGAAAAATCAGGTAGGAGATAGCAGAAAACACTTGGAAGCCTTGGCAACGGTCTCAGATAGCTTGGGCAGACGTAAATGCAAAAGCAGGTTTGAAATCAATAAAAATCAAGATAATCTCAAGATAATAATAAGATTTACACAAGTTTTTGAATTTAAATTTTAAGTTCAAACAGTGAATTTGAAAGCGTAAGTAAAAAACACAACAACTATGTTTTAACTCTATGCTTAGGGACTTTTAAGAGACAACTGGGTTCAGAAGGGACCATATTAAGGTAAGGTTTAATGAGAAAACAACTAACACTTTGCTTAGAGTTAAAGAGGACTTCAAAACAGATTCTATAGAAATAAATGACTAAGTATAAGGCAACTGTTTCCAGGTTTTTTTTATAAATTGGGGAATTGACAAGCTGGGGACTTAAAGTCCCATTGCTTTGTTAAAAGGGGTGGGTTACTGGGAATTTGAACACATGACCACAAGTGTTGCATCTGATTGGTTGGGGGAGAAATTTTGCTGGCCAAGGCCAGGTGTGCTGGGGGGGTCCCAGGCTAATTTCCGCAGCTTCACCTGATTGACTGGAGGGCATTCCAGCATTTCAGATTTATTTGGTTTTCTGTGCATCAATGTGACCTCTTTTGATTGGTTGCTTCTAATTCTTTTTAAAAGAGAGCAACACCATGCCAACAAGTAATCCAAATTAATTGGTGTTTCTTTCCAGGATGGGGCAATCAGAGCCAGAGGATCTGCAGGGTAAGCCAGAACAAATATCTCATCTACAGTGTTCAACAAGTCCCCTTAGGAATTTAGCGGCTTGGCTGTAGTTTTGGGGCCTTTCTTGGCGTGGCAGGGGGGAAATGGTTTTATCCAAAGCCAAAGGGGGCAGTGAATTTACAGAAGGGGGCACAAGAAGTAGTATCATTTTTTTAGCCTTATTTTTACGGGCTACAGTTCCTCTATGAGCCAGATGCATATCTTGCAGGAGGGTCTTGATGCTCTTCATAGACGTAAGGGACGCCTTAATTTCCTTAAAGTGTAAGCATGAGAGATGGTTCACTTTCAGCGCATTAGAACATTCATTATACACTTCCCAGGGAGTCAGTTGGCAACTGGTGATGAGTTGTTGACCTTCAATGCAAGGGGGGTCAGAAAACTCATCCAAAGTCTCCTTGTGTTTGAAGGCAATGTGCATAAAGTAATTCTTCTTAATCTCCAGGATGAGGTTTCCTCCAAACTCTTTAATTAGAAGTTGCTTCATATCTTCTCAGGTAACTATGGGCAGGAGTTCAGAAACCACAATCTCTTGACAGATAAGGTGTAGGCAGGTAAAGATGTGCTTTTTCTTTAGACCATGTTTATCTCTTTGAATGAAAGTCTCATAAATTGTCAAGAAAGCAGCAATGATGGAGGTCTTGAGTCAAATATCTGCTTGGATGTGGGATTGTAGTTGTGATTAATAGACAAAGATGTAGATTGGCTATCTTCACTCTGATTAATAACATTAATATAAGTGTTCCCTTTAAACTCAGATTCAGCGGCAGGTTGTCTAGCCCATAGAAGACAAAGTCTCTCTTCCAGAGTGTCTAGAGTAGAACATTTTTGCCCTCTAATATCCCTGGTGGTTGATGCTACAGTTCCCAGCTCATCAATTTGCATCTGCTGGACAGCTAAAGTACCCGCAATCCCATTGACTTGGGTGGCCATAGCGGTGGCCTGGGATGCCAAGAAAGTAATTATTACATTTATAATCTTGATCAGGCAAGCAAGGTTATGAACTTCTTGCTCCAGCACATTTTGTTTGTCAGCAATGTTATTTGTCACTGCAGCTAGGTTATCTAATGCAAGAGAAAAATTGATGTTTGACTGCCTTTCTAATCCAGGGCAGCATCCATGATCTTCATGGGAGGGGATTTCAGTGGTATTTTCCTCCCTTTCACCATCAGATTTGGAGGAAAATCTTCTGTGTCAGAGAGATATTGTCACAGATATGCAATCTCATCCTCAAATGTGGAGGGAGTTCCAGCAGGAGGCGCAGGTGGTGCCAGTTCTACTGAGGCTATCTTTTTATCAACATAAGTCTGAACTTGACGTAGGGTATTGCCCAGGGTGGCCTTATCCAGGCTGTATTGTTGGTGTAGTTAATGGCCCCAATTGTCTACACTTTTCCCAAATATTTCTAGTTGAGTATTGATGTGTTTGTGGAATTGGTTGAGTTTTTCAACCAAGGTCTCAAAGTCCTGTCAATATTTTAGGAGAGTGGTTTTGATTTTTCCTTGCCAAGCAGCATGATGATCATCTAATTTGCACAGAAAATCTCTAATGTATCCTGGGAGAGAGGAGCAAATTGTGTTTAGTGAAGAGATCAGATACTTCTGGGAGGCCAGCAAATCATGTTAGTTGTCAGAAATGCAAGGAAAGAGACTGTGCTTTCATTCTTGATAAGTCATGTTTTGCGCATGATTGTTGGTTACTGCAGACAACATAGCTGACAGGAGTTGGTTTTGGTACCCCAACGTTAATTGATGATGGACCAAGGTGGGCTGGATAAATTGGTTTACCAGCACACCAGTGATTTTCATAATTTCATCAAAGCAGGATGGAGGCCAAAATTCAACAGGAAGGAGTACAAGCCCTTGGGAGCATAATCAAGGCAGAGACCAGGAATGGTATGTATGGCCATTATGCCAGTATGGAGGAGGGAGCGCATGGAGGCGCAAGTTTAATTATAGTCAAGAGAGAAAGCAGAAAGGGGGACCACACAGGCCTGGGAGATAACACCATTACCATTGATGTAGAGGGAGAATTGATCATATCCTCTTCAAGCGGAGGACTAGAGACTTTGGATGATTTTGGTACTTCAGAGACAAAAGGAGAAGGACCAGAGAAGATGCAGGAGAACAGAGTAACCAAGGGGCTTGCAGCCCCTGTAGTGAGCACCATTTGTTGTGTTTGTCTCCTGGGGACAACATCTAGGAGAACACAGTGGGAAACATTTTATTAAAAAAGGTTTGAGGTTCAAAGCTAGCCTTGGGTTAGCCTTCAGGGCAAAATTAAGTGCACATATATTAATTTCCTGGGATAAAAGAAGATTTCTTTTTGGAAAAAAGAAAAGGAAAAAGCTTGAAAAATACAAACACTAACACAAATGTGGATAAACTTGTCTTTATTAAGAGAAATGATTCTACTTAAATAGTAGACAAGGGTCAATAATCACTCAATAGGTAGACAGAGTGGCCAAGGGGGTCATGTTGAGTTGAACTCATACCAGTATCAGTCAACAACAGGTATAATATTCTGGAATGGGTGGAAATTGCTATCAACCCATTTATGGAAGGCAAGAAATTTTCAAAGTCAAAAGCAAAGCTGACCAAATATTTGCACATATTATTATTTGAAGGACACATCAAAATAGCATTAATGGCGCAATTTATGACAACTGCCAAGAGGTGGTAGTATCCAAGCTTCCTTCTATTACCACCTGGGAAGATATGAAGCAGCTACTTATTGAGGAGTTTGATGAAGACCTTAGCTTAGAGGCAAAGAAGGACACATTCATGCAAATTTCTTTTAAGCCTAAGAAATCCCTGACTGAGGTTGCTGATAGGTTTTATGTAGAAGGTCAGCAACTAATAACAAGTAAATTAGTTGATGTCCATGAGGCCTATACTGTCACAGTAAGTTCCACAATGTCAGGAATTATTTGGCCAAGTCTGAAAGCGTGGAAAGCCCAAAAACTTTTAGCAAGCCTGACTGATTTAACAGATTTGGATCAAATGCTTGATTGGAAATGGGTTACAGCTGCTTCAGTTTGCCAGTTGAATCTGCTTCCCCCCGTAAGTTGATGTTGATAAATTGACATAATTTAAGGGTCACCTGACTGATCTTATTTATCAGCAGGGTCTTCAGAAGTTGGACACTCAAAGATTCTTTGCAAACTGGACCAGTTGCTCACTGTACAATGTGTATGAAATAAGAGCCCAGGATCCAGGCGGTATTGCTTAGTTGATTTTTGATATATATTGAATAATTTTTGCTGTTTCAACTCTTAAGAGTTGAGTCCTCCCAAAATTTACTCAATAAAAAAAATCACACATTCCCTGGTCTAACTTTACTTTTGAAATGCATCCTGTATTTGGATTATTGCGCTACATTCCCTACAATTTAATCCTTAGCCAGATTATTACTGGAAGATGGGGCCCTGCTGTTGGTACTTTGTTGTCGTTGCCGCTAAATGTTAATTCAATGCCTGTCAATCTCAGAGCTGTTCCTACTCCTGTCAAATCTGAAACTCATGTGCTATCCCAATGTCCTTAATTTTATGCTAAAAACACTCTGATTCTCTTGCAGGTCATTTATCTAGGGCTTTTCTGGTTGGGGTTAATTAATTTACTTAACCCTAGTATCTCATTTGGAAATTTCACAAAACAGTATTTAAAGCTGCATTGGTGTTTAATCATTAAGTCTATGTAGATTTTGTGGGTGATTCCCCATCACATGGAGACAGCTTCTTATTTTACTGTTATTCTGTTACATATACTGCTTGTGCACAGGCCCTCAAGGTCAACCAGCTATTATGTTTGCACTTCAATGCACATAAGGCTATGCTTACATCTATGAAGTGTATCAAGACTCTCCTCCAAGACATGCACCTCACTCACTCAGGTTCAGTAGTGCAAGGAGTTGGGTTTCTGCATCAGTCAAAAATTTCTGCTCACCATGGATTCTAGTTGTAAATGCTCAAAACCAGCCCAAACAACAGGGTTGTCATAATTGCGGTCAGGTAGGACATCACTTACAAGTTTGAACAAATTCCTATGTTAAAGGAGCTAACGCTAGAGACCAGGCAAGAAAAGAGAGATCAATCTAGAGACAGAGACACTCTTGGTTAACAACTCTTTGCATTTTACTTCTGTCACCCTCTAATTCTTCTGAGAAAGGAATCTGATTCCCAAGCTCTTCCTATCTTTCTTCTCTCTCATAAAATTTCTGAAAACTCTGACATGGAAGAGTCTGATACTGAGGATTACAATGCCTATGGCTATTCTGTCCTTGCTGTACCTGAGACCATCCCTGTCCCTTATAATCTGTGTTCTGAAAATACTATAGCCACAGCTAAACCTTTTGATGACGCCAAACAGATTGTTTCAAGACACTGCCTCACTCAAGCCAGGAAGTTGCCTGTCTTGGTGGAAATATCTGAAAAAACTGCTGAGGTGGCCAATGCTGTCTTTCAAATGTCTCCATTTCACTTTCCCTGCAGACTTTTTATAAGGAGTTTACTGGTCCCAGGTGCATGCTGGAAAAGTGGGATAAGGAATTGGCTAAAACACAAGTGGCTTGGCTGCCCTTCCTACATTTAGATGTACAACTAATCATATAGAGATATTCATCCAAAAGGTAAAAATCAAGGCTGTCCTTGACATTGGTTCTCTGGTCAATGTTGTGTCTTCCAAGTTAGTGTCAAGGGTCTGGATTTACAAGCATTTTGGCTACCACCAACCTACTTAACATCCAGCCATTGCCCAATTTGGTGCCCTTCCAATATACCGTTTGACATACTGAGAATGGTAACCAAGCAATATCACATGACAATCCAAGTATCCAGTGGCTTGAACCCATCCTTCACATGACCAACTCCTAGTTTCAATCCAACTAAATCTCTGCCACAGCCTAATCTATATAAATCTAAAATATTATCCAATAAAATATACTTCTTTTCTCTCCTAATTCCATATTTGAAGCTTCCCTAAAAGGCGCTCCTTATCACTGGTAGCAGCTACGGTTTTTTGACCACACCCATGAAAGAGAAAATGACTGACCAAAACCTGCCCACCTTTGCTCACGTACTCAATCAGGCCACATCCCAGGAGGCCTGGAAAACGTACTTCTGCGCCCACAACATCAACAAAGATATACCTAGTGGATGCACCGTGTTTGAAGGACTGGTCATGCCCAAAGCATGTGCCAAGATAATTCAATATGGTTGCTCTCTCCAATCACAAAAA
The DNA here is from genome assembly GCA_014839935.2 of Entomophthora muscae. Lineage (NCBI taxonomy): Eukaryota > Fungi > Entomophthoromycota > Entomophthoromycetes > Entomophthorales > Entomophthoraceae > Entomophthora > Entomophthora muscae. The sequence continues at coordinate 49,069 of QTSX02005271.1, read as the reverse complement.
AAAACATAACCAGCTGTCACAGGCAAAGTTATCAACACCAAGTACATAAGTATCAATAAGTTCTTTGGTAAAAACAAAGAAAATGTCATTAACTAGCTGGACCACTCAGCTGCTAAGCTCTACACCAGCTGCATCCCCCACAAAAAATGGGTCCAGGAAGCCAGCAAGTGCCTGTACAAGGCTGCAGCTAACTGGTTTGCCACTTGGATTAGCTCAAAAACTGACAACCAGCTTGATAACTGGAAAGAGAAAAGCAGACATCACCCACAATTTCTGCGTCACCAAATCCCTCCAAGATATTGCAATACAGCTCAGCAATCTTCCACAGAAGACCATTATCACAGCTTACATCAATGAATTCAAAGAGATACATTGTAAGATCCAAAATTCAGCACAAGCTGACAACATGCACACTAGAGCATCATTCATCAACAGAATGAAACCCTCAGTTGCTGCCCTCATCCATCCAGAGGCCAACACCTCCATGCCCACGCTTATTGCAGAAGCCAAGTGTGCAAAAAAATGCACAAACATGGAATATGCTGCACACAACGGCAACCACTCCTCCAATGATAATAGCAGAGAGAATTCCAATGACAACAAATGCCAAAACACCAACCACAACAACAGCAACTCCAATCAAAACAATGGCAATTGCAGCCAGAGCACAAACCACTCCCGTCCTAAGAAAGAGGACATCACTAAAGTGACCAATGCTGAAACAGCAACCTACTATGAATCTGACCCCACATTCTCTGACCTTGAAGGTCTCAAAACAGAAGAATAGGGAAAAGAGAAGGGGGACAGGATTAAGTGCTCCTGTCTTCCCCCAAACCAACAAGAAATTGTACCAAGGTACAAACTTTACTGCTTGTATTCCATGCATCCCATAATCTTCTATCTTTATGAATTTAAAAATTAAAGATCACTCACAACTTCTTGTCTACCCATGCACTTATAAATCATACATACACAATTTTATTTGACTCTGGTGCACAACACACCATGTTAAGCAAACCATTTGTAACCAAGTACAAAATACCAGTTGTCAAATCCAACTTCAAATATGCCAGAATGGCAGAAAAATAAAAGGTTCTACTTGAAGGCAAAACAACTCTCTTCAGAATTGATCTTCAAGGCATACAAATGTCCATCAAAGGACTTATCATGAACAACATAAACTACAACATTATAGCAGGCATGGACCAGTTCATCCAAGTGAACCCCAGCGTATGTTGGAAAACAAAGACCATGGCCATCAAACACAATGGAGTCAATTTCAACATCCTCAAAGAACCTAACAATCTTATCCTAAGAGACACAATATTTATTTGAATCATAAATCAGGACAACTCAGAATGTCTAAACAAAGACAGTACACTCCAAATAATGAGGTACACCAAATTCAATAACATACAAACAACCAAAATTCAATCATCAGAGCTGGCAGCACACCTAAATGAATACAACCATGTATTTAAGAAAGAGCTCACAGATCTACCCCCAAACAGGAGGTCAAACATGGCCTTGACCTATGCAAGTCCATGCCCAAACCTGCACTCCTCTAAAGACTCTCCCCCATGAAGACACAAACTCTCAAAAATCACATTGAGAATAACTGTCATGAATGACATTTCAATACTTGTATTGAAAACCTGGGAATTTAAACCTGGGTCTCAGGGAAAGCTTTATGTTGACCAGAGTGGACAGAAAACTGCCCAACTGCCAGTTGGGTCAAACCCTGGACCACCAGAGATAGATGACCCCAAAAAGGGGGAACAGAAACCTGCCAACCTGTCAAGCGTCAATACTGGAGGTTCAAAATTAACATTGGAGACCCTGGAATCAAACCCCAACCCTCCAAAGGCTACTCAAGTCACAAAAAGTGGACAGGAACCCGCCAACTTGTTAAATTGAAAACCCAAGTTGACAAGTTACCCCAAGACCTGCCAGTCTCCCAAGGACAATTCCCCAAATGGTCACCAGATTGCTGCCAACCCCGCGCCACCAAAGATCCGGACCTATGCAGAGGTTGTAGCTTGCCTTAAGGAGGTTAAAACAAAACCTACTGTTAACTTTGCTAATGACCACCAGCATCTGCCAGTCTTTCATCCAGAATGGGTAGTACAATTGAACTACTCAGGCGACATGATGAACAGTAGTGGCAGAACAAAGCATTGTCACTTCTATTCACTAGAGCAGGCACAACCTGGATCTGCCGCCCTCAAGACTCTAAGCCAAGATCCATGCCCCGCCAGTGCCTTTTCTGCAAACCTGAACCCTGCAAAAATTGAAGCAAAAACCCATGGTATAAAAGCCCTGGCGATATGGTGATGACCATATTGTCATTTTTGATAATAAAGTTTTATGAACCTTTGGTTCAAACAAATCTTACCTTATCTAGTCTTAGTGATCTTCTATCTTAACTCCAGCCAAGTATACCATCAGGCAACCACCCCCTCTGGAGACCAACCAGATGACCCTCCCCAGGCACTATACCGTCCCCCAGGAGCCCCATTTGCACCTGTGCATTTTACCAAATACCCACTCAACCCTGCCTACGCAAAGTATAACTTGGAGACCATCCTCATTGCCAATCCCTTGGCAAGGACTAGAGAAACTGAATACATAGGACATGAAGGAAAGAGGATCAAGGTGTCATCCTCATTGTTCAAAGACAAGTACAATTATCTGCATGCCTACTTTGTTTCCATGACTCAGCCCTTAACCCTGAAATCCGACCGCCCAATGAAGACCCCCACCGTAGCCAAGACTACGTCCACCCAACTGTTTGGAGTACTCTACATTACTTTGACAGGAATGGTAGACACTATGGTGCCCAATTCAAGGCCCTGGTCTTTGCTTGGGCGATCTGTATCCTATATTATCAAGTTAGCACCCATCCTATGGTGGGCATTACCCTCTGGCCTGGCCATATTCCATCCCAAGACAACCAATGCATCTACTTATGCCTGGCTTTCTGACAACAACCTAGCAAAAGGCTTCATCTGCCCATCAGAATCCCTGTGAGGGGTAGCAGTGTTTTTTATAAAGAAAAAGGAAGGATCAATTTGTCTAGTAACAGACTGCAGAGCTCTCAATACAAGCACAGTAAAGAATAAATATTCTCTCCCACTTATAGAGGATCTGTTTCCAAGACTCTCTGGAGCCAATTTTTTCTCCAAAATTGACCTCACCTCAGGTTACAACCAAGTTGAATTAAAATAAAAAGACATACCAAAAACTGTGTTCCAAATGCAATTTGGATCTTTCAAATGTAGGATAATGAACTTTGTGATGACCAACACTCACACAACAAATATCACTATGATGAACCAAGAACTAAATGGTCTCTCAAATACATTATGATACCTTGACAATATCATCATATTTTCAAAAACCAAAGAGGAACACCTCACACATGTCTGCAAGACACTCAATTGACTTGAAAAGCACAAACTCTATGAAAAGCCTAGCAAGTGCCAATTTATGGAAAAGGAACTCTTGTTCTTGGTCCACATTTTCTCTGACAGTGGCATCAAAGCAGATCCAGACAAAATTAAAGCCATAAATAACATGCGACACCCCACCTCCGTCAAACAAGTTAGATGCTTTCTCAGAATAGTATCTTATCTAAGGAAATACATTAAAGACTGCAGGAAACTAACCACACCAATCAATGACCTAACCAAGGGTAATGCCAAAAAGAGATTTATATGGACACCAGAATGTGATAAGAATTTCCAACTACTTAAACAATCTCTGATTGAAGCACCAATCTTGCAATACCTTAATAACAACAGGTGCTACAAGCTCAAGTCAGATACCAGTTTTTAATACCCAAGTATTGAGGGTAAACCTTTAGTAACATAAGATGGCAGGTCAGGCAGCTCAAAGCCGTTCAAGGTGTAAACAATTGGATAAAGGTTTATTGCCTGACAGAAGGCTTTGGCAAGGATGTTACATTATCTAAGGCTGCCAGCAAGGTACAGTAGCATAATTGCGGGGATCACATATTTAGCCAAGTTGGAAGTTGGTTGAGATGACGCTGGAGGTGTCCACAGGTTCAAATCCATTGAGTTGAGGCAATTTGGCTCATTGTATGATATCCCTTTTGGTCCCTGTGGTTCAGGACAAAACTGAGCATAGGTTGGCTGGTTGCCCCCTATCACAAGGTAAGCTTTCAAGACAGCTGTGAAGATGATGTAGTTCATCTTCTGACTTGGGGAGGGGTAATGGGTGTAGTAAGGTTACTTGCTTAGCCTAGGTAAAGGATTGATTAATGTGATAATATTGAGAAGGATATTCACTCAATGATAGCACAAACTATCATTGAGTGGTTTGTCTTTATTTATACTAATGGACCTTCAAGGCATGATTATTGGAAGGCATAGCATTGGGGAACCAAGAGTCTGATTTACATCTGTTATTCCCTTTTCTGGATTAGCTTGGGTGACTGGCAATGGAGAAGGTTTGGATGGATCCCAGTTTTCATTGGCATAGTGAAATTTGGGCCTTCTTCATGCATCCAAATTTATTTACTGAATTTGGTGCATGATTTTCATTATTGGAGAGCCTATCAGTCCATTCCCATTTGGTAAGCTCCCAAATTGGGCAACAGTTTCTCCCAAGTTTGGCTTTGGAGAAATTACCTTTCCTGGTTTCCAAATTTGGCTATTTCCCAAAGGAGTGGATGGGGACTGGCCTGCTGGCATGAGAGGGCAAAGGCTGGCAGGTGGCTGGCTGGCTCATAGGTGCCTGGTTTGAGGATGGCTTGCAGGTGGGGCTGGCAAGAGTGATGGGCGCCTGTGCAGTGGCAGCAGGCATCTTCTCAATGGCGGCAAGCGTCTGCGTGTTGTTGGCGGGCAACAGATTGGTGGTGGTGGGCTCCTGTGTGGTGGTGGTGTGTATCTGCTTGGTGACAACGGGGGCCCACACAGTGGTGGCGGCGGGCAACAGCTTGGTTGTGACAGGCTTCCACATGATGGCAGTATGTATATGCTTGGTGGCAGCAGGGGCCTGCGCAGTGGCAGCAGGCGCCTTCACGTTGACAGCGGGTGATAGTTTGTTGGTTATAAAACTATAAGTTTCAGAAATATTCCTGACACAGTGACACTGCCATTGGCGCAGTACTACACATCCACCAGCCAGGGAAGTAAGACTTCCTGTAAGTATGTTATGAAAGTAGAAAACTAACTAACACTGAGAAGAGGTACCCAATACACAATAAGGAATTGCTAGCAATATACCACACATGCAAGAAATGGAGATAATATCTAGAAAGACATTTAAATGTTTGAGTACTAACTGACCATATATTCTTAATCTATTTTAAACTCAAAATGCACTCGCAAAGTGGCAAGCCAAATGGATGTCCCTGCTGGAGTAGCTCAATATGGACATCCAATATAAAAGGGGGCAGAGCTGGTCACAGCTGATGCTCTATCTAGGCTATGTCAGCTAAGAGAGGATCATCCTGAACACCAGTACCCTAACTGGCCCAATCTATTGTCAAGGAGCTGGATGTACGGGTATTCTGGTTCCTGCCAACACACTTAACATCCAGTCATTGCCTGGTTTGGTACCAATCCAATATACAGTTCAACATATCAAGAAATGCAACAATCTAATATCACATGACTTGTTCAAGTATCCAGTGACTCAAACCCATTCTGCACATGTCTGCCCTTATCTTTGATATGATTCAAATCCCCACCACAGCACAAGCTATATAAGTCTAAAATATTATCCAATAAAATATAATTCTCTTCTTCTTAATTCCATATCTAAGGCTTTCCCAAAAGTTGCCTCTCATCACTATATAACACTGAGTACAAGACTAAAGAAAAAGACCTGTGAGAGAGGGGGGCTAAACTAACTAAGTTTGGCTCCCATCCTGGAGGAAAGATCTGCCAGGACACCATCTAGTGCAAGACTGGTATGGTCGCTCAAAGGGGCATCCACAAAGAGGATGTGGCAGACAATCAGAGGAAATATGAGTCCAAACCCATCAAATTATTCCACCAAGCAGCCAGGGTGCACACTTGAGAGCGGAATCTTGGGTACCCAAACCATCATCTAGGATCTGAAAAATCGGATCCTCAGAGGGGAGGGGCGTTGGGCGGGACAAAACTGGGGGTGTAGAGAGGGCTGTTTTGAGGGCAGGGAACTCAAGGTCATCACAGGCAAGGCTTCTCACAATGTTCTCACTGGTGGTGAGAATATCCTGAGCTTGTCTGGGGATGTCCTCAAATATATGAAAGAACTGATAGGGGTTGGCATCAACAGAGCGGAATGAATGAGAAATACAACCCCAAAGATCTGGGGAGGTGGGCCATATCATCACCAAGGCAGGTGCCAGGGTAAAGACTACAAACTTGGCTAAAGGCACTAGCATTCTTGGGTCTAAAATTGAGTCCAGTCAAATTGCAGTTATTTTCCTTTGGTTTTTTCTTAAGCAACAAACAAAACAGCACCAAAACAAATGGGGAGCCTTCAAAAACACTGATAGAAGACAGAGAACAGCAACCACTGACTAATGGCTTTGAAAGCGTATAGTAATCAAAAACAAGAGCAAAAGCAAAAGGGGAACAAAATTGAGCTTTTAATAGGTAATTATATGAATTAAATCACTAATTTTTAGATTCAGGATTTTTTCTCTTAAGCAAAAGTGGTAAGCTTTAACGTTGACGTTAAAAACGTCTATAGGGACTTCAGAAGGATTTTGGAAGGCCCAAAAGCTAAGGAACAAGGTAAGGAAAGACAAAAACTTTACTAACACTTTAGAAAAATAAAAGGGCCAAGAAAAGGTCCCAAATAGCTACTAAACTTTTATGTGAAGTTTCAAACTTTAATTGTAAGAATGAGCAAGCAGGGGGCCAAAAGTTCCCTGTCTTTCTTTAAGGGACAGGCTTCAAATTTGAAAGGTCACCTGACCCAGGAAACAGGTCTGATTGGGAAGAAGAGAAATTTTGCAAAGGCTTATCTATTGAGTTGGGAGGGTTTTGCAATAATTTACAGCTTTAACCCTGATTGGCTGGCATTACTGGAGTGATTTAAATCAGCATTCAATCCAGTTGGATTAGAATTTGATAGTTTAGCAGTAGCGCGACCTGGTTGTTTAGACTTAATTAATTTTAAATGCAGACAAGACCAAGCCAAAAAATGATCCAAATTAATCAGAGATTACTCCCAGGTGGGAAAAGAGTTCAAAACATCAATATTTACTACCTGGGAAGGGTATGCCAACACAAAGATCTCATCAACCGTGTGGGCTAAATCCTCAAGAGAATTAAGAGGATTGGCTGGATTCTGAGCAGATTTTTGGTGCAATGTGGGAAGATTGTCCTATACAAGGCTAAAGGGGGGAGTGACTTTAAAAGACCCCTCAACACATCAACTAACCCACAATACATCAGTAAGGAATGAAAAAAACTTCCATGTATCAAATAGTACAGTATAACTCATCATTAAAGACAAAAACATCCTTTATATTCCACTCACACAAAGGGTTGACACTATCCTAAGATATTACTGCCTAATAAGGCACACAAAGGATAATAACCTATAACACAATTTAAAAGAAATAGTATGGTGGCCCAATCTTTAACAAGACATTATTGACGTTCTGAAAAAGGGCACAGTGTGTGAAAAATACTCAAGCACAAAATCTGCCCAGCCAGCAGTTAACCCAGTACCAGACCCTGAACCATTCAAGGTTTGGGGACTGGACGTAGTGGGATCCTTCCCAGAAGCTAAAGCAAAACAACACTTCCTAATTTTATCCATCAAACTTGCTACACACTGGCCTATCTGCTGGGAAATCAAAGACTACAAAGCAGATATAATAAGCCACTTCATCAATAAGGCAATTATAGCCAACTACAGAACTTCATACTACATCATAAACAATGGAGCCACAGAACTATCAGGACACATGGTAAACAATAATTTAAAATCAAATAATATCAAACGCTCCATAACCTTGCCCTACAGGCCATAGGACAACAGCAGAGTTAAACGCCTAAACAGCAGTCTCATCAAAACACATGAGAAAATAATAGATGACAAAGCCAAAGACACATGACAACTATATGTGAAACATGTATCATTAGTATCTTGGGTACACACTAATCAAGGGACAGGCTACTTACCATTTGAACTAACATACAGATACAAACCAGATATAGTCAGTTGTAATAATCAACCATATGTGAAAATTCCTCTGGGAAAACATCCCACAGTAGAACAGGCACCAGAACTACAACACATGCCTCAAAGCTAAGATATCAGAAACCAAGAGACTCAAAGTAAAAAGGGTAACCTCTGCAGAGGAACCACTCCCAATCAACCCCCCATCTGGATCCTGTCTGAAAACAGGAAAAAGCTGGATTCAGTACACAAGGGACTGGGAAGAATAATCAAATACAGACCAGACAGAAACAACCACCTGGTCAAGTTTCAAGGCGCCAAAGACCTCATCAAAAAGTACCAAAGATCCTGTCTTTGCCTCATAAAAGGGGAACACTCAACTTGGCTAGTACCTACTAGCAAACAACTCCAGGAACATCAGGCAGCAGCTGTCAAGACAAAGCCACCTCTTGATGTACCAGAGTAAACCCTTAAGGGGTTGTCAAGGAGCTGAATGTAATGGCAACCTCCAGAATTAACTCATTCTGCAAGTCAACTCACTGAATGTCAACAATTTGTTGACATTCAGTAAGTTGACATTATTTTAGTATTTATCTGCTGGAATTGGGCATTTCCAAAACTAAGCTAATTTTTCATAGTGAATTATTAAGTCAGAATTGCAAAATTAAAAAGGAACAGACATAATGGCAACACCATTTAAATAAAGGATTAATTTTAAGCCAAAAAATCAATATAAATTACTATGAAAATGTAAGTTTCTTTGTATTTTTACATTAAGGTTGACTACAGTAAGTAATATCTGGATGTCAACCCCAAATAAGAATCCATGAGTTTCTTAATAAATTATACAATATTCTAAAAATAACTATTTTTTATATTTTATACTACTGTTTTTATTAAATATATATTAAGATAAGCATTAAACAAAGACATATGCCAACTTTCAGAGCATTCTTTGTATTATTTAGATATTTACTGTTATTTTAAACTCACTGGATAAACTATAGCTTATTTCCAGAAGTCCACTTAAGCCAAAACACATATGTTAAAACTAGAATTTATATATGTAATTATAATTTTGACTTTGTGTCAAATTGACGTGTTGCCTAAATTGCAACAAAGGGGTTTGGATAAGCAAACAAAGTGACATAATTTAAGCAAGATTTAATAGGAGAGTTACTATAAAAGAATGTTGACTGCCTGAATGTTGACACCTTCACTTGTTTATTAGTAAACCACTGCCGCTTAACAAAAAGCACACATACAACGGTATGGTAATTCAGGCCAAAGTACCCAGAGCTGTACTTTAGACTTCCCTCTACAATCCCTATTATTTAGTTTTCATAAGTTACATATGAAAATCTTTAAACTTTTTAAATTTAAAAATAATCAATTTGGCCTTAAAAAACCAACTCTGGAAAACATTAACCAAGCTTTATAAGTGATTTACATAGTGTTTTTCTACTTTAATGCTGACTGTCAGTATGTCAACATCAAAATTAAAGTGTTTTTTTTATGCTGACAAACTAAATTAAATATTTTTGACTATTTTTACTACCAGAATGTCAACTTTTTATTTAAACATGGGTTTTTCCCTATTCTTTACTAATAAACTAGCTCTAAAATTACTTTCCATACTTCTATAAACTATTTACTAATAATAAAAAATAAAAAAGTGATTATTATTTAATTTTATTCATGTTTTACATGATTATTCTTACTTTATGAACTCTACTTTAATTATTGTAGGACAAATCTTCCAAGAAGCCACAAAATAACCCCAAGTCAACCAAGAAAGTACCCAAAGCCTCTGGAAAGGCCCAAATTTCCTACCCCAATAAAAAACCAGCCAAAAAGCCCTCAAAAAAACAGAAGACAAAGGAGAAGACCCCAGACCCTAAAAGTAAATAGACCTCCCCTGCCCCCTCCTCTTCTTCAAGCTGGTATCAATCAGAAGGAGATGAGGTTCCACTAAACAAGCAAGAAAGAAAGAAGATACCCAAGAGTCCAGAACCCCAGTCAAGCCCATATGAATCAAGCTCAAAGGAATCAAGCCCCAAGAATCAAGCTCATCCCAGTCCAAGAAGCGCAAGAATCCAACTCCAGATAATTCCCCTCCACTGCCCAACAAATCTGCACCTCCATCCTCCTCATCAAGTATCAATAAAGAAGATCCTGATGATTACCTGTCTGACTATCATCAAGCACCAATTGGCCCATGGGATCCCCTAAAGGTTCACAGTATATGTAACATCAAAGGAGAGTTTAAGCTCCCAAAGAAGTTCCCTTGGTTCTCCCCTCTAATGTCTGTCAAAAGAGGTGCAAGGTTAGTCTGTGATGGCTATGTTTTCAATTGCAACAATCAGAAGAGAGAAGGAAGAAGCAAGCATTATGTATGTGAAGATAGAAGCTGCGCTGCCAGGATCAATACAGAAGGATGGGATAAAGTCACTAGTGAAAAAGGAGAGCACACATGCAATGCTCCAATAAATCTTATTGAAAAGCTTCTAAAGTGGTACCTCTACCAAATGGTCCCAGTCTCCAAAGACGTCAAGTCTTCTGATCTGGCAGTTAAGGCCACCACACACCTAAGTAATGAGAGCCTGAAGTTCATCCCTGACCGCAACCAGTTAGTGAAGTACATATGTGACAAACACCGTGATCTATTCCCCATAAGAAATCTGCCATGGTCCAAGGAGAGTTAGTCTTGACAGAGGAGTTAAAGATGTTCAATGGTGATGAGGTATTCCTTTTACATGATGATGGGCCTACAGCAGAGGCAAGAATTATATGCTATGCAACACAACAGAACCTGGAGCAGTTAAGAGATTCAGAGACCTGGTTATGTGACAGCACCTTTGCAGTATGACCCTGCCTTTTTTTACCAACTATGGGTTGTACATTCCCTTATTGAAGGCAAGGTGCTCCCATTTGCCTACTTTCTGCTTCCTGGGGAAACAGAAGAGATCTACACAAAGGCCTTTAAAATCCTTCAGGAGGGCATCAAAGCCCTACTCAGTAATAGAAAGAGTCCCCCTGGCCATAATACTAGAGTCAATCCAGATGATGATGAAAAGGATGAAGCCATCCTTGCTACAGAAAAAGAAGCTCAAGATAAAGCACTTGGACCCTCAACTATAATCATGGACTATGAAACTGCTCAGTATAACGCTTTTGTAAATACCTTTGATGGAGAGGTCCAGAGGTGTTTTTTCCATTATTAACAGGCTGTCAAAAGGCAACTAAAGGGTATACCTGAGCTCAGCAAGCTCCACTGTCTAGATACATCAAGAAAGTACAAGTTCTTAATTCAGCAGTTTGTAGCACTAGCCTTTGTAAAGCCAGAGCATACTGGACAAGCCTTTGACTTCCTATGCCAGGATCCATATGCCAAGAAACATGATGGTGCCTTCTACCCTTTCATTGAATATTATGAACCACAGTGGATTGGATGTAAGGTCGCTAAGCGCTGGAGCAAGCCCAGAGCCAAAGCCAACTGGAACTGCTATCAGGAAGTTTTTAAGGATGAGATGAAAACTACTTCATCTTTGGAGGTCTGGCATAAGCATATCAAGTCCTCCTTTGGAATCAAGCCCAGATACAACACCTTCTATGAGCACCTCAAAGTCCAACAGGGGAAGACTGCTGCATTCATCAGAGATATTGAGAACCACCCATCCAAGAAGAAGAGAACCACCAAAGAGAAACAGTATCAAGAGAAAATTAAGGACGTTGTCAAGGCCAAATATAAGCTTTCAGAGATTGGGGAATACATCAAGAAGATTGCCACAGTTCTTAATGGCAACCAGGTGATCACAGTCTAGCTTTTAATTAAATTTATTGAGTATTGCCTAATTTTTTATATAGTTCTTATATATTAATTATAATATTTTTAAATAAATAGTTATTCTAAATAACTCATTAATAATTTATGGTACTGTTTTTATAAAATCATTGGTTTTCTATTGATAGTTTGATGTTTTAGACTGTATTGCATGACCTATATTGGTATTTTACTAGTAAATTATATGTTTTTTGTAGTTTTTAATATAGAAAAAACTTTATATTACTGTTTCTGATTGTTATATTTTGCTATAATATGTAAATCTTTATTTAGTATCTATTTTTGTATTAGATTTTATTTTGTTTTTATAAGTGGAAAAAAATTCATTATAGTAAAGATAGCTAATTCCATAGCAAATTATTTTTGAAGTGTATTTTTATGAATTTTTTTTTAGTTTTCATGTATAATTTTTTATGGACTTTTTAAAATCTATGTTGTCACATTACCCTAAAAAATATCTTGAAGCTTAATTTTTATTAAGTAAAATGTTCAGGAAACAGGTTTCTGCTTATTAAAAAGTGTCAACATTTAGTAGTCTGCATGAGTTAAAACTTAATTCTGACTTTTCAATGCTGTTGACATTAAAGTATTTTTAATTCTAATTATTGACATATATTAAGTCAACTTGCAGAATGAGTTACTTCTGGCAGTTGCTGTTCAACAGTTCTATTAGTTGAAGGGTTATATGGTGCGGAGAAAGATTGATGGGTACCCATAGCTTCGACAATAGAAATGATGAGGAGAGTGTTAAAGTTGGTACCATTTTCAGAAAGAAGGACTTGAGGGCAGCCATGTTGGTAGAAGATGTCTTGCAGCAAGAAATTAGCAGTGGTCTTAGCAGTTATATCTTTTGTAGCTCTGGCTTCAACCCATTTGCTAAAATGATCTATGGCAACTAAGATAAATTGACACCCAGACTTAGTCCAAGAAAAAGGCCCAACAGCATCAATACTCACAGTGTGGAAGACATACTTAGGGAGGATGAGCTTGAACTGGTGTTGGGACAGGCAAGGACGTTGGAGTTGACACAAATGACAGGAGGCAAGAACATCAGGGATCAGAAGGCACATGCTCTCCCAGTAGAAGTTCTTGCATAGCCAGTCATGAGTTTTGGCTATACTCCCATGCACAGTGTCAATGTGAGCTTGGATAATAATGGCTATCCTCATGCTAGGGCAAACATAGGGTAGATAGGCATTGTTGAATTTTTTGAAGAGCTGTCTATCTTGAATTACTGTGTACTTGGATAGGGTTTGTAGCGCCAGGAAAATGTCTTCTGGCTCAGTGATCCAAGAGTCAGGGTACCCTATTAATTCATATAGGCAATCAGCGTCATCAGGGTGGAAGCTAGTATAGGCATTCTTGACAAGCCATCAGCGTTCTGGTGTTGGGCCCCAGGCTTGTGTATCACAGTGAAATTGTACCCTTATAGACGCAGAGCCCAACACACTAGTCAACCTTCAGGTTCCTTTAGTTGTTGCAGCCATTTGAGGGAGGAGTGATCTGTGACCACCGTGAAGCAGGTCCCATAGATTTAATGCCTGAACTGTTTTACAGCATGCAGCACCACCAGGCATTCTTTTCAGTGATGCTGTAGTTCTTCTTGTGCTTATTGACGACCCGCAAAGAGTAGGCTACAGTTCAATCCACGCCTTTGTTGTCAAGCTGGGCTAAGATAGCACCCACAGCTACTACACTAGCATCAGTATACAAGATGAACTCTTTATCATAGTCAGGATAGACCAAGATAGGAGACTCTTTGAGCTTGGCCTTCAACTCTTTGAATGCTTGTTGCTGTCTGTCAGTCCACTCAAAGGGGACGTTGCAAAGCAGTTGGACAAGGGGCTCAGTCAGTTCAGCAAAATTGGGTATGAACTGTCAGTAGTAGCCCATCATACCAAGGAATACTTGGACCTCTCAAATATTTGTAGGAGGTAGAATTTTGTCAATGGCCTCAACTTTCTTAGTCATGGGGTGAATTCTTATTTGAGTCACCTCATGCCCCAAGAACTCAAGGTGTTCCTTGAAGAAGGCACACTTAGATGATATAACTGTCTTTATTGCCACCTTCACTGATCATCTGGACCATTTCAAGGAGGTGTTCATAAAGATTTGTGAAGCTGGACTTAAGTTAAAACCATCTAAGTACACTAAAACACATGAGAGCTTCAAATCACAGAGGATGAAATTCATGACTTGTTGGAAAGTAGCTGGAGCATTGCAGAGCCCTTGCAGCATTTGTGTAGGCTCAAAAAATCCTTCAGAAGTGATGAGTGCAGCCTTCTATCTTTGGGAGAGAGATCAACTTGCCAGTAACCAGAAGCCAGATCCATGACAGAGAAGAACTTAGAGCCCCCAAGGCAGCAGAGAGCATCATCAATGCATGGTAAGGGGTAGGAATCCTTTTTGGTTAAGGAATTCAAGCATCAGTAGTCCATCACAATACAATGACCTCCATCTTTCTTTTTCAGTATGAGTAAGGGGGTGGCCCACAGACTTTGGGAAGGAACAAGCAGTCCAGCGTCTAGAAGTTTCTTGAGCTCTTTAGACACCTGAGCATCTTCTACTTGACTGCGGCGGTAGGGTTTAGCACAAAAGGGGAGAGAATCACCTGTATCAATCTGGTGAGTGACGCCTTTGGCTAAACCATAATCTGTGCTATACTTAGCAAATATATCTGAAACCTGATCCAGTAGGTCAAGCACTTCTTTCTGTTGAACCAGAGATAGCTGTGGGAAGTCTTGAGCAGTGAACAGTGATAGGACTTGTGGCTCATCCTCAGGTAAGTTAAAGTCCTGAAAGGTACCAAAGGAATGTAGTGATAGGATGTCAGGAGCATTCAACAACCTGACCTCTAGACACATGTATGGATAAAGCACTCAAGTTGATAACCAGAAATTGATCAGGGTCTTTATAAGAAACATCCAAGATTCCTGGACAGAGATAGGGTTTGTTGCATCCTAGCAAAGGAGGAGAGTACAACTCTAGGAACGTACACTAAGGAAGCTCATAAAATATTTAGGAGTCTAGGATAGCCTGAGGTCCAGGAGGAATAGTCACATCAGAAGTGGACAAGAGAGGAATCCCTTCTGACGCAGGGAAAGCCATAGGAGGACACTTAATGTTGGAGGAATGGGTACGGTATTTTAAAGTGAAAACACCCGTGAGATATTCCAAGGCACATGTCTTTAGGCACTTCCCGGGAACTTTAACTGTCTCTCCAAAGATCAGAGGGATTTTGTATCCCAAAATAGGGAGGAAGCTGTCTTTTAAGTTGATGATCCCATTATATTCCCTAAGGAATTGAGTACCAACTAGTTGGTCATAGATCTTGTTCTCCAGGACAACAGCAGGCGCAGCCAAGAGCAGCTTGCCAAATTGCATGGGAAGAGCAGAATAAGCTCCTATAGTGCAAGTCATGGACAGCCCAGCTGTGCCATATGACTGGTGTTATTTAAGATTGGGGCAAGTTTGAGCTTCTTGACAAGCTTTAAGGAGACAACATTAATAGGAGACCCTGTGTCTAAGACAGCCTTAATTTTCACTTTTTGGATGGATATTTCCACACAAGTGGCAGTACAACCAAAGAGAGGGAGAACAGCCAGAATGTCTTGGGCTTCTGCCAGTTCTTTGTCCCACTTTTTGATCATGCATCTTAGGCCTGGGAACTCCTTATAGACTGTCTGGAGAGGGAGCAAGACTGAGACATTTTTTAACACAGCGTCAGCAACCTCAGCAGCTTCCTCAGAAGATTTGAAAAGCACGGGAGATCTCTTGGTTTGAGTTAGGTATGGGCGAGAGACAACCTCCTTGGCTTCAGGCAGAGGCTTAGCAGTTGTTGTAGTTTTCCCAGAACGTAGCTTATACGGGACTGCAGTAGTTTCAGGGACAGCCAGGACTGAATACCCATAAGCGTTGGGATCTTCCATATAAGAATTGTCCATGTCAGAGTCATCAGAGATGTTGTGGAATAACAGCAGAACAATAGGAGCCTCAGTGTCAGCAGGCTCAGAGTCAGCAATAGAGGGGGGAATTTAAGGAGACTGGGAAGAATTGTCAATCAAGAGTATCTCTGCCTCTAGGTTGACTGTTCTTTTTCTGTCTGCTCTTTGGGATCAGCCCCTTCAACTTGAGAATTGGTGCAGAATTGGGAATGGTGACCTATCTGTCCACATTTATGGCAACCCTGATGTCAAGGAGGATTTTGAAAGTTCATGGTGAAGATACACGGGCCACAGGAAGACAAACCAGAGGTAGAGGCAGCATAATTCTCCTGCACAACTTCCCCAGAATGGGTAAGGTGCATATCCTGCAACAGTATCTTTATGTTCTTCATGGAAAAAAGCATGGGTTTATGGGCCTTGAAGTGAAGACACATGAGTTGATTAACTTTGAGGGCTTGAGTGCAAGCCATGTAAGCTTCATGTGCGGTCAACTGGTGGCTTGTGATCAGTTGTTATCCTTCCATGTAGAATCTGTCTGCAAATTCAGCTAGGGTCTCCTTTGGCTTGAAAGCAATGTGCATGAAAGTGTCCTTCTTCACTTCCAAACTAAGATCACCACCAAATTTGTCAATTATAAGTTGCTTTATATCTTCCCAGGTCTCAATGGTGGGCAGCTCTGGTACTGTTACCTCTTGATAGGGCAGGTGAAGACAGGTTAGAATGTGTTCCTTCTTAACCTCATCCAAGGCTCTTCTCATGGCAGTTTTGTAGATAGTTAGGAAAGCTGCAATGGTTGAAGTTTTAGGGTCAAAGACTTTCTTAAAGATAGGCTTGAAGTGTGCTTCTGGAGTTGGACCACCATTGTTGCTATCAAGTACATTTATACATGGGGAGAATTCTGCTTTGGATTTGGTGGGGGGCTGTCTGGCCCACAGCTGGCAGACACTTTCCTCAAGGGTAGTCAAGGTTTCAGCAGTGCAGATGCCTGTATTATTAGCTAGGGTGGTCTGTTGCTCAGTAACATCCAGGCGCTAGCCCTGTGCTGTTACTACCAAGGACAGTTCAGCCAGTAAGGATGTAAGAGACAGACCCACTGAAAGGCAAGGGGCAAACCTGCCATTCACTAAATTGATTAACTCACTCATTTCCTGTAAGTCTTTATCAAGATCAGAATTTTCTTGTTTCAGATGGTCCACCTCATTAGCTAGAGCTATCAACTCTCTAGAACAATGAATGTGGGGGGCTCCTGAAAAGCCAGGGCAACAACCATCTTCACCAACAACCCCAGTTGGACTAACAACAGATGCCATCACCTCACGCAAAGTAGCAACCTCTTGTTGTAATTCAGCAACCTGATTTGTCAGAGAAAGCACTTGAGGATCAGGCTGGGGGCTTTGGTAGGGAAATCCTGACTGCATGTGGATGCTCTTAACGCTCAAATGGCATCCTATAGTCTCTGTTCTCTATCTGCTAACTCATCAGATGGAGGAGAAGGCAGGGCATCTGATTTGGAGGTAGATAGTTCATTTACTTGAGTCTGGAGTTTGGCAATGGTAGCAGCAGTAGCAGCCCTTTCTTGATCAAATTCCTCACCAAGTTCATGGAGGCTTTTTGTAGCATGGACTGCTACTTTCTTTAATTGGTCAAAGAAGTAAGCACTGAACTCGTTGAGTTGCTGCACAAGTTGTTCAAAGTTGGTGAGATAGGCGTTTAGAGTGGAATCTACTTGGGCGCGCCAGGGCTGTTCCAACTGGTGGAACTCATGAAGACGCTCTTTGACATACTTGGGGATGAACTGGCGCATTTGTTCAATGGAATTGACCAGGAAGGATTGGGAGGTGACAGAGTCATGCTGATTATCTGATACTAAGGAAAACAGGGAGTAGATCCACTGCTGGTAGGCTGCAAACTAATCCCAGTGATGAGTGACAGCGGCTTGTAGAAATGAAATCTCCTGAAGGTGGAGCCCTAATACCATTTGATGATAGGCTAATGTGGGTTGTACAAAGGATGACAATAAGTGTTCAGCAGAGCCAGCCGCTGAGAGGAGATGCTGTGGAAATTATGGAGCTACAATCAATTTGTATTATTCTGCTTGGCTGAACTAAATCTGGAGGCAAGGGATGGCTCCATCACGGGCTATCCCAAGGGCTACTGCCATAACTTGTACCAAGTCAGGGGTACCCAAAGGGTAGGCCACTAGGTGGGGACCACTCCTAAGGTTCAGCACAGTAGGGACAATAGGCAGGTTGGCAATGTCTTCCTCAATAGGAGGACTATTAATTTCAGGCAAAGTTAGCTCTTGTATGGGAAGAGGCAAAGGTCCTGAAAACGTTGTTGCAAAAGGGATAACTGAGGGGCTTACAGCCCCTGTAATGAGCACCATTTTTGTTGTGATCTGAGACGCGGCACAGAGTCACAACAGGAAATCCTAACCTTAGGATTGGATTTGTACTAAGTCTTAGTTAGAATGGCAGGGAAGGCTATGTGATTACCTTGTGGCCCTGAATGAATAATATCTGCTAGACATGGCTAGAGAGGTGCCAAAGTACGTGGAGACACAAAGACAAAAATGTGAATAGAACTTAAAATTTATTGTTATAAATGGAATGAAATATATACTGTGTAGCTTTACCACAAAACAGTACATGGACGGTAGGATCACTTGCCACAAGCATGGTGGGGTGAGTGAGTTGTGCAGAATCAGGGAACAGAAAAATTGTATTTCCCAATTCAGAGCCAGCCTCATTTTGAAGGGCAAAAGCAAAAGAAAGGGATTTGTCCTCAAAATGACCCAACAAAGGTGAAATCAAAACACAGTGAATGGCGGCATTCACAATATCCCTGGATACTAACCCTTGGCTTATTACAAACCCAATCCTACCATTAGGATTTCCTGTTGTGTCCCTTGGCTGCGCTCAAGTACACAACAGGTTTCTGTGGTGTATATCAACTCACTATACCAGCCCCCACTACATCACATATGAAAAAATTTATCTGTAAGTGCATCATGGGTTGTGACAGATCAGGCTGAGTTGGGGTGATGCTAATGTCATGTTGTCCCAGGCAGGTTCAGTTGTAGACAGCGGTAAGAACTAGATGATCCTGATATACAACATAACCCTTAGGGATATCCCCATCAGAGATGGGTAGTAAGGTTTCTTGGTGAGGTGTAGCCCTACATCCAGCAATTTGTCCTTTCTTGGAGGGAATTTTCTTATAGATATGATATTAATCAAACCTATCACTGCTACCACTATTGTAACTAAACCAATAATAGTTCATTATTTAGATTAGGAAGAAAATAGTCCAAATAAAAAGGACAAGAAAATTAATAACATGTGTTTATTTTAAGAATAATACAGTTGATATACTATATTTGGAGCCACAAGTTACCAGGGGTTAGAATAGTGGTGTGCTCCATGTAATGTTCTGGCTAGAAATAACTTGAGAGAGATCAGTATGTCAAATTGACAACACTCCTAATTAGGAGATAGTGTCAAAATTTTATCACTATGCCCAGACTGATAAATATTGTTAGTCACCTCATGGAGTAACTCTATGAGCACCCCCTGTGTATTATGAGATATTTTAGCAAACAAGGAGATAATCTCAGTTACAACAACAACTTAAGTTTAGTTGGGTGCACACAAGAGCTATGGCAGTTACAATCCATTGCTCATAAAACCAGGATTACACTTTCTCTTGGTACTGCTCCTCAACAATATCAAAGTTTTTGGTATTTGTAAAGCCCATATTTAACAAAAAAAAGCAATAAAAGCTCTATCAAAAACAGAAAAGCAAAGTATTTTCATAGTATTAATTTTAATTAAAGTGTGAACTCCTATTTAAGACATTCTCTCAGACATCAATGCCCAAATTTACAAAGCACATACATTGAAAAAATGCAGTAGTTACCTGAATAAATTTTGGTAGACTCAATTCTGAAATCCACTATTTTCATTTTGAGCTCCAAAAATAGCAATATTTTCAAAAAATGAGTTGTTTTTTTGTTTAAAAAATCACTTTTGTGACTGAACCCTATTTATTCTCTGTTTTTATTTTTTTAATACACAATCACTATCATATTTGATGTAGATTGCTTCAGAATTTGACTTGATTGTGTTTTTTTATTATGGGTTTGTGATGATCCACATGTGAGCAGTTTTTCAAGCAAAGCTAATGTTGGCCAAGAAAGAAATAATCACTTGAGACAGGTAAATATTGTTTTTATATTGATATATCTAACATGAGCAAATAGGGAGCAGTGGTGGTAGCAGAGGAATGGTGATTAATTGGGTCTTGGTACATGCTTTAAAATAGTGGGTAAGTGGTGAAAATTGAGGAGAGTAAGCATGCAGGCTGTCAATTTTACCTAGTGATGAGGAGCAACTTTTGAGGAAGCTTCAAATATGGAATTAAGAAAAAGAGAAGTATATTTTATTGGATGATATTTTAGACTTATATAGCTTATGCTTTGGCAGGGATCTAAGTCAGATCAAAGATAAGGATGGTCATGTGCAGGATGGGTTTGAGTCTCTGGATACATGGACAATCATGTGATATTGGCTTTTTGCCATTTCTGGCATATTAAACTGAGCATTGGAAAGGCACCAAATCAGGCAATGGCTGGATGTTAAGTAGGTTGCAACAACCCTAATATCAGTACATTAGCAACTGCCAGAAGTAACTCATTCTGCAAGTTGACTTAATATATGTCAATAATTAGAATTAAAAATACTTTAATGTCAACAGCATTGAAAAGTCAGAATTAAGTTTTAACTCATGCAGACTACTAAATGTTGACACTTTTTAATAAGCAGAAACCTGTTTCCTGAACATTTTACTTAATAAAAATTAAGCTTCAAGATATTTTTTAGGGTAATGTGACAACATAGATTTTAAAAAGTCCATAAAAAATTATACATGAAAACTAAAAAAAAATTCATAAAAATACACTTCAAAAATAATTTGCTATGGAATTAGCTATCTTTACTATAATGAATTTTTTTCCACTTATAAAAACAAAATAAAATCTAATACAAAAATAGATACTAAATAAAGATTTACATATTATAGCAAAATATAACAATCAGAAACAGTAATATAAAGTTTTTTCTATATTAAAAACTACAAAAAACATATAATTTACTAGTAAAATACCAATATAGGTCATGCAATACAGTCTAAAACATCAAACTATCAATAGAAAACCAATGATTTTATAAAAACAGTACCATAAATTATTAATGAGTTATTTAGAATAACTATTTATTTAAAAATATTATAATTAATATATAAGAACTATATAAAAAATTAGGCAATACTCAATAAATTTAATTAAAAGCTAGACTGTGATCACCTGGTTGCCATTAAGAACTGTGGCAATCTTCTTGATGTATTCCCCAATCTCTGAAAGCTTATATTTGGCCTTGACAACGTCCTTAATTTTCTCTTGATACTGTTTCTCTTTGGTGGTTCTCTTCTTCTTGGATGGGTGGTTCTCAATATCTCTGATGAATGCAGCAGTCTTCCCCTGTTGGACTTTGAGGTGCTCATAGAAGGTGTTGTATCTGGGCTTGATTCCAAAGGAGGACTTGATATGCTTATGCCAGACCTCCAAAGATGAAGTAGTTTTCATCTCATCCTTAAAAACTTCCTGATAGCAGTTCCAGTTGGCTTTGGCTCTGGGCTTGCTCCAGCGCTTAGCGACCTTACATCCAATCCACTGTGGTTCATAATATTCAATGAAAGGGTAGAAGGCACCATCATGTTTCTTGGCATATGGATCCTGGCATAGGAAGTCAAAGGCTTGTCCAGTATGCTCTGGCTTTACAAAGGCTAGTGCTACAAACTGCTGAATTAAGAACTTGTACTTTCTTGATGTATCTAGACAGTGGAGCTTGCTGAGCTCAGGTATACCCTTTAGTTGCCTTTTGACAGCCTGTTAATAATGGAAAAAACACCTCTGGACCTCTCCATCAAAGGTATTTACAAAAGCGTTATACTGAGCAGTTTCATAGTCCATGATTATAGTTGAGGGTCCAAGTGCTTTATCTTGAGCTTCTTTTTCTGTAGCAAGGATGGCTTCATCCTTTTCATCATCATCTGGATTGACTCTAGTATTATGGCCAGGGGGACTCTTTCTATTACTGAGTAGGGCTTTGATGCCCTCCTGAAGGATTTTAAAGGCCTTTGTGTAGATCTCTTCTGTTTCCCCAGGAAGCAGAAAGTAGGCAAATGGGAGCACCTTGCCTTCAATAAGGGAATGTACAACCCATAGTTGGTAAAAAAGGCAGGGTCATACTGCAAAGGTGCTGTCACATAACCAGGTCTCTGAATCTCTTAACTGCTCCAGGTTCTGTTGTGTTGCATAGCATATAATTCTTGCCTCTGCTGTAGGCCCATCATCATGTAAAAGGAATACCTCATCACCATTGAACATCTTTAACTCCTCTGTCAAGACTAACTCTCCTTGGACCATGGCAGATTTCTTATGGGGAATAGATCACGGTGTTTGTCACATATGTACTTCACTAACTGGTTGCGGTCAGGGATGAACTTCAGGCTCTCATTACTTAGGTGTGTGGTGGCCTTAACTGCCAGATCAGAAGACTTGACGTCTTTGGAGACTGGGACCATTTGGTAGAGGTACCACTTTAGAAGCTTTTCAATAAGATTTATTGGAGCATTGCATGTGTGCTCTCCTTTTTCACTAGTGACTTTATCCCATCCTTCTGTATTGATCCTGGCAGCGCAGCTTCTATCTTCACATACATAATGCTTGCTTCTTCCTTCTCTCTTCTGATTGTTGCAATTGAAAACATAGCCATCACAGACTAACCTTGCACCTCTTTTGACAGACATTAGAGGGGAGAACCAAGGGAACTTCTTTGGGAGCTTAAACTCTCCTTTGATGTTACATATACTGTGAACCTTTAGGGGATCCCATGGGCCAATTGGTGCTTGATGATAGTCAGACAGGTAATCATCAGGATCTTCTTTATTGATACTTGATGAGGAGGATGGAGGTGCAGATTTGTTGGGCAGTGGAGGGGAATTATCTGGAGTTGGATTCTTGCGCTTCTTGGACTGGGATGAGCTTGATTCTTGGGGCTTGATTCCTTTGAGCTTGATTCATATGGGCTTGACTGGGGTTCTGGACTCTTGGGTATCTTCTTTCTTTCTTGCTTGTTTAGTGGAACCTCATCTCCTTCTGATTGATACCAGCTTGAAGAAGAGGAGGGGGCAGGGGAGGTCTATTTACTTTTAGGGTCTGGGGTCTTCTCCTTTGTCTTCTGTTTTTTTGAGGGCTTTTTGGCTGGTTTTTTATTGGGGTAGGAAATTTGGGCCTTTCCAGAGGCTTTGGGTACTTTCTTGGTTGACTTGGGGTTATTTTGTGGCTTCTTGGAAGATTTGTCCTACAATAATTAAAGTAGAGTTCATAAAGTAAGAATAATCATGTAAAACATGAATAAAATTAAATAATAATCACTTTTTTATTTTTTATTATTAGTAAATAGTTTATAGAAGTATGGAAAGTAATTTTAGAGCTAGTTTATTAGTAAAGAATAGGGAAAAACCCATGTTTAAATAAAAAGTTGACATTCTGGTAGTAAAAATAGTCAAAAATATTTAATTTAGTTTGTCAGCATAAAAAAAACACTTTAATTTTGATGTTGACATACTGACAGTCAGCATTAAAGTAGAAAAACACTATGTAAATCACTTATAAAGCTTGGTTAATGTTTTCCAGAGTTGGTTTTTTAAGGCCAAATTGATTATTTTTAAATTTAAAAAGTTTAAAGATTTTCATATGTAACTTATGAAAACTAAATAATAGGGATTGTAGAGGGAAGTCTAAAGTACAGCTCTGGGTACTTTGGCCTGAATTACCATACCGTTGTATGTGTGCTTTTTGTTAAGCGGCAGTGGTTTACTAATAAACAAGTGAAGGTGTCAACATTCAGGCAGTCAACATTCTTTTATAGTAACTCTCCTATTAAATCTTGCTTAAATTATGTCACTTTGTTTGCTTATCCAAACCCCTTTGTTGCAATTTAGGCAACACGTCAATTTGACACAAAGTCAAAATTATAATTACATATATAAATTCTAGTTTTAACATATGTGTTTTGGCTTAAGTGGACTTCTGGAAATAAGCTATAGTTTATCCAGTGAGTTTAAAATAACAGTAAATATCTAAATAATACAAAGAATGCTCTGAAAGTTGGCATATGTCTTTGTTTAATGCTTATCTTAATATATATTTAATAAAAACAGTAGTATAAAATATAAAAAATAGTTATTTTTAGAATATTGTATAATTTATTAAGAAACTCATGGATTCTTATTTGGGGTTGACATCCAGATATTACTTACTGTAGTCAACCTTAATGTAAAAATACAAAGAAACTTACATTTTCATAGTAATTTATATTGATTTTTTGGCTTAAAATTAATCCTTTATTTAAATGGTGTTGCCATTATGTCTGTTCCTTTTTAATTTTGCAATTCTGACTTAATAATTCACTATGAAAAATTAGCTTAGTTTTGGAAATGCCCAATTCCAGCAGATAAATACTAAAATAATGTCAACTTACTGAATGTCAACAAATTGTTGACATTCAGTGAGTTGACTTGCAGAATGAGTTAATTCTGGAGGTTGCCATTACATTCAGCTCCTTGACAACCCCCTTAAGGGTTTACTCTGGTACATCAAGAGGTGGCTTTGTCTTGACAGCTGCTGCCTGATGTTCCTGGAGTTGTTTGCTAGTAGGTACTAGCCAAGTTGAGTGTTCCCCTTTTATGAGGCAAAGACAGGATCTTTGGTACTTTTTGATGAGGTCTTTGGCGCCTTGAAACTTGACCAGGTGGTTGTTTCTGTCTGGTCTGTATTTGATTATTCTTCCCAGTCCCTTGTGTACTGAATCCAGCTTTTTCCTGTTTTCAGACAGGATCCAGATGGGGGGTTGATTGGGAGTGGTTCCTCTGCAGAGGTTACCCTTTTTACTTTGAGTCTCTTGGTTTCTGATATCTTAGCTTTGAGGCATGTGTTGTAGTTCTGGTGCCTGTTCTACTGTGGGATGTTTTCCCAGAGGAATTTTCACATATGGTTGATTATTACAACTGACTATATCTGGTTTGTATCTGTATGTTAGTTCAAATGGTAAGTAGCCTGTCCCTTGATTAGTGTGTACCCAAGATACTAATGATACATGTTTCACATATAGTTGTCATGTGTCTTTGGCTTTGTCATCTATTATTTTCTCATGTGTTTTGATGAGACTGCTGTTTAGGCGTTTAACTCTGCTGTTGTCCTATGGCCTGTAGGGCAAGGTTATGGAGCGTTTGATATTATTTGATTTTAAATTATTGTTTACCATGTGTCCTGATAGTTCTGTGGCTCCATTGTTTATGATGTAGTATGAAGTTCTGTAGTTGGCTATAATTGCCTTATTGATGAAGTGGCTTATTATATCTGCTTTGTAGTCTTTGATTTCCCAGCAGATAGGCCAGTGTGTAGCAAGTTTGATGGATAAAATTAGGAAGTGTTGTTTTGCTTTAGCTTCTGGGAAGGATCCCACTACGTCCAGTCCCCAAACCTTGAATGGTTCAGGGTCTGGTACTGGGTTAACTGCTGGCTGGGCAGATTTTGTGCTTGAGTATTTTTCACACACTGTGCCCTTTTTCAGAACGTCAATAATGTCTTGTTAAAGATTGGGCCACCATACTATTTCTTTTAAATTGTGTTATAGGTTATTATCCTTTGTGTGCCTTATTAGGCAGTAATATCTTAGGATAGTGTCAACCCTTTGTGTGAGTGGAATATAAAGGATGTTTTTGTCTTTAATGATGAGTTATACTGTACTATTTGATACATGGAAGTTTTTTTCATTCCTTACTGATGTATTGTGGGTTAGTTGATGTGTTGAGGGGTCTTTTAAAGTCACTCCCCCCTTTAGCCTTGTATAGGACAATCTTCCCACATTGCACCAAAAATCTGCTCAGAATCCAGCCAATCCTCTTAATTCTCTTGAGGATTTAGCCCACACGGTTGATGAGATCTTTGTGTTGGCATACCCTTCCCAGGTAGTAAATATTGATGTTTTGAACTCTTTTCCCACCTGGGAGTAATCTCTGATTAATTTGGATCATTTTTTGGCTTGGTCTTGTCTGCATTTAAAATTAATTAAGTCTAAACAACCAGGTCGCGCTACTGCTAAACTATCAAATTCTAATCCAACTGGATTGAATGCTGATTTAAATCACTCCAGTAATGCCAGCCAATCAGGGTTAAAGCTGTAAATTATTGCAAAACCCTCCCAACTCAATAGATAAGCCTTTGCAAAATTTCTCTTCTTCCCAATCAGACCTGTTTCCTGGGTCAGGTGACCTTTCAAATTTGAAGCCTGTCCCTTAAAGAAAGACAGGGAACTTTTGGCCCCCTGCTTGCTCATTCTTACAATTAAAGTTTGAAACTTCACATAAAAGTTTAGTAGCTATTTGGGACCTTTTCTTGGCCCTTTTATTTTTCTAAAGTGTTAGTAAAGTTTTTGTCTTTCCTTACCTTGTTCCTTAGCTTTTGGGCCTTCCAAAATCCTTCTGAAGTCCCTATAGACGTTTTTAACGTCAACGTTAAAGCTTACCACTTTTGCTTAAGAGAAAAAATCCTGAATCTAAAAATTAGTGATTTAATTCATATAATTACCTATTAAAAGCTCAATTTTGTTCCCCTTTTGCTTTTGCTCTTGTTTTTGATTACTATACGCTTTCAAAGCCATTAGTCAGTGGTTGCTGTTCTCTGTCTTCTATCAGTGTTTTTGAAGGCTCCCCATTTGTTTTGGTGCTGTTTTGTTTGTTGCTTAAGAAAAAACCAAAGGAAAATAACTGCAATTTGACTGGACTCAATTTTAGACCCAAGAATGCTAGTGCCTTTAGCCAAGTTTGTAGTCTTTACCCTGGCACCTGCCTTGGTGATGATATGGCCCACCTCCCCAGATCTTTGGGGTTGTATTTCTCATTAATTCCGCTCTGTTGATGCCAACCCCTATCAGTTCTTTCATATATTTGAGGACATCCCCAGACAAGCTCAGGATATTCTCACCACCAGTGAGAACATTGTGAGAAGCCTTGCCTGTGATGACCTTGAGTTCCCTGCCCTCAAAACAGCCCTCTCTACACCCCCAGTTTTGTCCCGCCCAACGCCCCTCCCCTCTGAGGATCCGATTTTTCAGATCCTAGATGATGGTTTGGGTACCCAAGATTCCGCTCTCAAGTGTGCACCCTGGCTGCTTGGTGGAATAATTTGATGGGTTTGGACTCATATTTCCTCTGATTGTCTGCCACATCCTCTTTGTGGATGCCCCTTTGAGCGACCATACCAGTCTTGCACTAGATGGTGTCCTGGCAGATCTTTCCTCCAGGATGGGAGCCAAACTTAGTTAGTTTAGCCCCCCTCTCTCACAGGTCTTTTTCTTTAGTCTTGTACTCAGTGTTATATAGTGATGAGAGGCAACTTTTGGGAAAGCCTTAGATATGGAATTAAGAAGAAGAGAATTATATTTTATTGGATAATATTTTAGACTTATATAGCTTGTGCTGTGGTGGGGATTTGAATCATATCAAAGATAAGGGCAGACATGTGCAGAATGGGTTTGAGTCACTGGATACTTGAACAAGTCATGTGATATTAGATTGTTGCATTTCTTGATATGTTGAACTGTATATTGGATTGGTACCAAACCAGGCAATGACTGGATGTTAAGTGTGTTGGCAGGAACCAGAATACCCGTACATCCAGCTCCTTGACAATAGATTGGGCCAGTTAGGGTACTGGTGTTCAGGATGATCCTCTCTTAGCTGACATAGCCTAGATAGAGCATCAGCTGTGACCAGCTCTGCCCCCTTTTATATTGGATGTCCATATTGAGCTACTCCAGCAGGGACATCCATTTGGCTTGCCACTTTGCGAGTGCATTTTGAGTTTAAAATAGATTAAGAATATATGGTCAGTTAGTACTCAAACATTTAAATGTCTTTCTAGATATTATCTCCATTTCTTGCATGTGTGGTATATTGCTAGCAATTCCTTATTGTGTATTGGGTACCTCTTCTCAGTGTTAGTTAGTTTTCTACTTTCATAACATACTTACAGGAAGTCTTACTTCCCTGGCTGGTGGATGTGTAGTACTGCGCCAATGGCAGTGTCACTGTGTCAGGAATATTTCTGAAACTTATAGTTTTATAACCAACAAACTATCACCCGCTGTCAACGTGAAGGCGCCTGCTGCCACTGCGCAGGCCCCTGCTGCCACCAAGCATATACATACTGCCATCATGTGGAAGCCTGTCACAACCAAGCTGTTGCCCGCCGCCACCACTGTGTGGGCCCCCGTTGTCACCAAGCAGATACACACCACCACCACACAGGAGCCCACCACCACCAATCTGTTGCCCGCCAACAACACGCAGACGCTTGCCGCCATTGAGAAGATGCCTGCTGCCACTGCACAGGCGCCCATCACTCTTGCCAGCCCCACCTGCAAGCCATCCTCAAACCAGGCACCTATGAGCCAGCCAGCCACCTGCCAGCCTTTGCCCTCTCATGCCAGCAGGCCAGTCCCCATCCACTCCTTTGGGAAATAGCCAAATTTGGAAACCAGGAAAGGTAATTTCTCCAAAGCCAAACTTGGGAGAAACTGTTGCCCAATTTGGGAGCTTACCAAATGGGAATGGACTGATAGGCTCTCCAATAATGAAAATCATGCACCAAATTCAGTAAATAAATTTGGATGCATGAAGAAGGCCCAAATTTCACTATGCCAATGAAAACTGGGATCCATCCAAACCTTCTCCATTGCCAGTCACCCAAGCTAATCCAGAAAAGGGAATAACAGATGTAAATCAGACTCTTGGTTCCCCAATGCTATGCCTTCCAATAATCATGCCTTGAAGGTCCATTAGTATAAATAAAGACAAACCACTCAATGATAGTTTGTGCTATCATTGAGTGAATATCCTTCTCAATATTATCACATTAATCAATCCTTTACCTAGGCTAAGCAAGTAACCTTACTACACCCATTACCCCTCCCCAAGTCAGAAGATGAACTACATCATCTTCACAGCTGTCTTGAAAGCTTACCTTGTGATAGGGGGCAACCAGCCAACCTATGCTCAGTTTTGTCCTGAACCACAGGGACCAAAAGGGATATCATACAATGAGCCAAATTGCCTCAACTCAATGGATTTGAACCTGTGGACACCTCCAGCGTCATCTCAACCAACTTCCAACTTGGCTAAATATGTGATCCCCGCAATTATGCTACTGTACCTTGCTGGCAGCCTTAGATAATGTAACATCCTTGCCAAAGCCTTCTGTCAGGCAATAAACCTTTATCCAATTGTTTACACCTTGAACGGCTTTGAGCTGCCTGACCTGCCATCTTATGTTACTAAAGGTTTACCCTCAATACTTGGGTATTAAAAACTGGTATCTGACTTGAGCTTGTAGCACCTGTTGTTATTAAGGTATTGCAAGATTGGTGCTTCAATCAGAGATTGTTTAAGTAGTTGGAAATTCTTATCACATTCTGGTGTCCATATAAATCTCTTTTTGGCATTACCCTTGGTTAGGTCATTGATTGGTGTGGTTAGTTTCCTGCAGTCTTTAATGTATTTCCTTAGATAAGATACTATTCTGAGAAAGCATCTAACTTGTTTGACGGAGGTGGGGTGTCGCATGTTATTTATGGCTTTAATTTTGTCTGGATCTGCTTTGATGCCACTGTCAGAGAAAATGTGGACCAAGAACAAGAGTTCCTTTTCCATAAATTGGCACTTGCTAGGCTTTTCATAGAGTTTGTGCTTTTCAAGTCAATTGAGTGTCTTGCAGACATGTGTGAGGTGTTCCTCTTTGGTTTTTGAAAATATGATGATATTGTCAAGGTATCATAATGTATTTGAGAGACCATTTAGTTCTTGGTTCATCATAGTGATATTTGTTGTGTGAGTGTTGGTCATCACAAAGTTCATTATCCTACATTTGAAAGATCCAAATTGCATTTGGAACACAGTTTTTGGTATGTCTTTTTATTTTAATTCAACTTGGTTGTAACCTGAGGTGAGGTCAATTTTGGAGAAAAAATTGGCTCCAGAGAGTCTTGGAAACAGATCCTCTATAAGTGGGAGAGAATATTTATTCTTTACTGTGCTTGTATTGAGAGCTCTGCAGTCTGTTACTAGACAAATTGATCCTTCCTTTTTCTTTATAAAAAACACTGCTACCCCTCACAGGGATTCTGATGGGCAGATGAAGCCTTTTGCTAGGTTGTTGTCAGAAAGCCAGGCATAAGTAGATGCATTGGTTGTCTTGGGATGGAATATGGCCAGGCCAGAGGGTAATGCCCACCATAGGATGGGTGCTAACTTGATAATATAGGATACAGATCGCCCAAGCAAAGACCAGGGCCTTGAATTGGGCACCATAGTGTCTACCATTCCTGTCAAAGTAATGTAGAGTACTCCAAACAGTTGGGTGGACGTAGTCTTGGCTACGGTGGGGGTCTTCATTGGGCGGTCGGATTTCAGGGTTAAGGGCTGAGTCATGGAAACAAAGTAGGCATGCAGATAATTGTACTTGTCTTTGAACAATGAGGATGACACCTTGATCCTCTTTCCTTCATGTCCTATGTATTCAGTTTCTCTAGTCCTTGCCAAGGGATTGGCAATGAGGATGGTCTCCAAGTTATACTTTGCGTAGGCAGGGTTGAGTGGGTATTTGGTAAAATGCACAGGTGCAAATGGGGCTCCTGGGGGACGGTATAGTGCCTGGGGAGGGTCATCTGGTTGGTCTCCAGAGGGGGTGGTTGCCTGATGGTATACTTGGCTGGAGTTAAGATAGAAGATCACTAAGACTAGATAAGGTAAGATTTGTTTGAACCAAAGGTTCATAAAACTTTATTATCAAAAATGACAATATGGTCATCACCATATCGCCAGGGCTTTTATACCATGGGTTTTTGCTTCAATTTTTGCAGGGTTCAGGTTTGCAGAAAAGGCACTGGCGGGGCATGGATCTTGGCTTAGAGTCTTGAGGGCGGCAGATCCAGGTTGTGCCTGCTCTAGTGAATAGAAGTGACAATGCTTTGTTCTGCCACTACTGTTCATCATGTCGCCTGAGTAGTTCAATTGTACTACCCATTCTGGATGAAAGACTGGCAGATGCTGGTGGTCATTAGCAAAGTTAACAGTAGGTTTTGTTTTAACCTCCTTAAGGCAAGCTACAACCTCTGCATAGGTCCGGATCTTTGGTGGCGCGGGGTTGGCAGCAATCTGGTGACCATTTGGGGAATTGTCCTTGGGAGACTGGCAGGTCTTGGGGTAACTTGTCAACTTGGGTTTTCAATTTAACAAGTTGGCGGGTTCCTGTCCACTTTTTGTGACTTGAGTAGCCTTTGGAGGGTTGGGGTTTGATTCCAGGGTCTCCAATGTTAATTTTGAACCTCCAGTATTGACGCTTGACAGGTTGGCAGGTTTCTGTTCCCCCTTTTTGGGGTCATCTATCTCTGGTGGTCCAGGGTTT
This sequence comes from Entomophthora muscae, assembly GCA_014839935.2. Classification (NCBI taxonomy): domain Eukaryota; kingdom Fungi; phylum Entomophthoromycota; class Entomophthoromycetes; order Entomophthorales; family Entomophthoraceae; genus Entomophthora; species Entomophthora muscae. Next base: position 17,544 of record QTSX02005271.1, on the reverse strand, counting down.
GACCCAACTGGCAGTTGGGCAGTTTTCTGTCCACTCTGGTCAACATAAAGCTTTCCCTGAGACCCAGGTTTAAATTCCCAGGTTTTCAATACAAGTATTGAAATGTCATTCATGACAGTTATTCTCAATGTGATTTTTGAGAGTTTGTGTCTTCATGGGGGAGAGTCTTTAGAGGAGTGCAGGTTTGGGCATGGACTTGCATAGGTCAAGGCCATGTTTGACCTCCTGTTTGGGGGTAGATCTGTGAGCTCTTTCTTAAATACATGGTTGTATTCATTTAGGTGTGCTGCCAGCTCTGATGATTGAATTTTGGTTGTTTGTATGTTATTGAATTTGGTGTACCTCATTATTTGGAGTGTACTGTCTTTGTTTAGACATTCTGAGTTGTCCTGATTTATGATTCAAATAAATATTGTGTCTCTTAGGATAAGATTGTTAGGTTCTTTGAGGATGTTGAAATTGACTCCATTGTGTTTGATGGCCATGGTCTTTGTTTTCCAACATACGCTGGGGTTCACTTGGATGAACTGGTCCATGCCTGCTATAATGTTGTAGTTTATGTTGTTCATGATAAGTCCTTTGATGGACATTTGTATGCCTTGAAGATCAATTCTGAAGAGAGTTGTTTTGCCTTCAAGTAGAACCTTTTATTTTTCTGCCATTCTGGCATATTTGAAGTTGGATTTGACAACTGGTATTTTGTACTTGGTTACAAATGGTTTGCTTAACATGGTGTGTTGTGCACCAGAGTCAAATAAAATTGTGTATGTATGATTTATAAGTGCATGGGTAGACAAGAAGTTGTGAGTGATCTTTAATTTTTAAATTCATAAAGATAGAAGATTATGGGATGCATGGAATACAAGCAGTAAAGTTTGTACCTTGGTACAATTTCTTGTTGGTTTGGGGGAAGACAGGAGCACTTAATCCTGTCCCCCTTCTCTTTTCCCTATTCTTCTGTTTTGAGACCTTCAAGGTCAGAGAATGTGGGGTCAGATTCATAGTAGGTTGCTGTTTCAGCATTGGTCACTTTAGTGATGTCCTCTTTCTTAGGACGGGAGTGGTTTGTGCTCTGGCTGCAATTGCCATTGTTTTGATTGGAGTTGCTGTTGTTGTGGTTGGTGTTTTGGCATTTGTTGTCATTGGAATTCTCTCTGCTATTATCATTGGAGGAGTGGTTGCCGTTGTGTGCAGCATATTCCATGTTTGTGCATTTTTTTGCACACTTGGCTTCTGCAATAAGCGTGGGCATGGAGGTGTTGGCCTCTGGATGGATGAGGGCAGCAACTGAGGGTTTCATTCTGTTGATGAATGATGCTCTAGTGTGCATGTTGTCAGCTTGTGCTGAATTTTGGATCTTACAATGTATCTCTTTGAATTCATTGATGTAAGCTGTGATAATGGTCTTCTGTGGAAGATTGCTGAGCTGTATTGCAATATCTTGGAGGGATTTGGTGACGCAGAAATTGTGGGTGATGTCTGCTTTTCTCTTTCCAGTTATCAAGCTGGTTGTCAGTTTTTGAGCTAATCCAAGTGGCAAACCAGTTAGCTGCAGCCTTGTACAGGCACTTGCTGGCTTCCTGGACCCATTTTTTGTGGGGGATGCAGCTGGTGTAGAGCTTAGCAGCTGAGTGGTCCAGCTAGTTAATGACATTTTCTTTGTTTTTACCAAAGAACTTATTGATACTTATGTACTTGGTGTTGATAACTTTGCCTGTGACAGCTGGTTATGTTTTTTTTTGTGATTGGAGAGAGCAACCATATTGAATTATCTTGGCACATGCTTTGGGCATGACCAGTCCTTCAAACACGGTGCATCCACTAGGTATATCTTTGTTGATGTCATGGGCGCGAAAGTACGTTTTTCAGGTATCCTGAGATGTAGCCTGGTTTAGTACATAAGGAAAGGTGGGTGGGTTCTGTTCAGTCATTTTCTCTTTCATAAGTGTGGTCAAAAACCCGTAGCTGCTACCAGTGATGAGAAGCAACTTTTGGAGAAGCCTTAAATATGGAATTAAGAAGAAGAGAAGTATATTTTATTGGATAATATTTTAGACTTATATAGCTTGTGCTGTGGCAGGTTTTAAGTAGGATCAAAGATAAGGGTGGTCATGTGCAGAATGGGTTTGAGTCGCTGGATACCTGGACAAGTCATGTGACATTAGTTTGTTGCTATTTCTGGTATGTTGAACTGTATATTAGATTGGCATCAAACCGGGCAATGACTGGATATTAACTTGTCAATGACTATCAGAATATCAGTACATCTAGCTCCTCAACAGTTTAAATATTTTTTATTAAAAATATTACTGTAGATTCAGAACCTAAAGGTAAAAATGTGGGATTGTCAAATTCTTTTGCATGAACTCACCAACTTACTGGAATATTTTTCATCCTTTTATATAAAAATTAAGTTGTTCTAGGATGAAAATTACTCCATTAAGTTGGTGAGTTCACGCAAAATAATTTGACAACCCGCATTTTTACCTTAAGGTTCTTAATTTACAGTAATTTGAAATATAACATGCATGTAAACTTAAACTTATTTAATCTGCCGCGTAAAATCCAATTAAAACATTCAAAATTAAGCAACAAAAAGTAAAATTGAGCTAACCTGAAGATTGGTTTTGAAATTAATCCTTGGTTAAGCTCAAACTGAGTAGATTTTATATTTTAAATCAATTATAATAAATTAATCGAAATTGGTGAAACTCGACTTCCAAGCGCCTATTCTACACTCAACCCAGACCCAATATATTCATTCTCAACTCCACAAATGCTGGCATTGGATAAACCCCCCAAAATCCAACCTTTTGCAATCCCTAGTCTTATTACAGGACCTGACTCTATTTTAAAGGGGTAACCATAAATTTTATTTTGAACTCAGACATCGCCTATTATACAATGCCTAGAAAAATCGAGAGTGGGGTGGTTCTCGAGTTCCCACCCTTAAAATGAGAATTTAAATTGGGCATGTTACTCCCAAGAGACAAGGGGTTATCCCTATTATGAGCACATTAGGAGTATGACCCGAGCCTCCAACAGGGTCTCAGGGGTTCAACCCCTGTCAGAGCTAATGAGAGTCCTGAGGCGGAATTTTGCTAAATTTGAGTCCGAGAACTATTCTAATGGATGCTTGATAGCTAAGATTAAGTGGAGGTATAGTTGACATAAGTAATGACCTTTACCTGAGTTCCTTCAGCGGGGCCAGGAACATTTTGTGAGCTTGGACCAAGTGCTTTTCCAATACATTTGCGTAGTTTTTTAGGGGAGTATTTTTTATAAATATGGAAAAGTGGGATTAATTCCTCCAAGAAAGGGATAATTGTTTACGTTCATAATGATGTCTTAAGCCTTTTTAAGATATTTTTTGTAGAAATTGCGGTAGCTCATAGCATGTGTCACCAAAATTACAAGTTCCACTCTGAAAGCAGAAGTATGCAAAATTAAATCAATTAAAAAACTTTTTTGGGGCTTTTCTTTAAAGTTATTGGAATCCCTTGATACTCTTATTAAAATATTTTAATTAAATTTTAATTAATTAATATTGTAACCCTATTCAATTCTAAAAGCAAAAAGACTTGATTGGGCGGTAAATTGCTTTACGTCAGAAATAAATTCAAGGGTAGGATGGTTAACTAATTTGAACACGTAATGAATGTTTACTTTGAAGGCAAATTGAGTCATGAAAAAGGGTGCTTAACATAAATCAAGATAAAGACTTAACATTTGTGTGATGTTGAAGTTAAATAGCTAAATTTGAACTACGGGTGATTTAGACTAAAAGGCCTGCAGGTGATCATGCTAGTGAGTTTTAGGTTTGAATTAAAATTAAGCCTTTGAATACGCTGCAAGATAGTAGAACATAGAATTTTAAGAAGTTTAGTTTATTTTGTGCACGTGGAAATAGCGTTTAAGCAAGCTATTTCGATAGGAAAGGTAGATGTTAGAAGTTACATATGCAAGTTACAATATTCACATGAAATAATCAAAAAGCTGCTGATCATTTTGGGGGAAGCTGTGAGCTGTGACAAGGTCCTCCCGGAAGAAAAGTGGCAGGAATTCCCCCAGCCACGCGAGAATAACCTTTAATGCGAGCGAGCCCAGCACTCCCATACCAAAACATTCGCCAAGGCGCTGAAGCAAGAGCTATGTTGCCATCAGACCTTTCAAAGTACCACTTGTTGACGCCGTTATCAGGTCTGCTACGCCACATCAAATTGGGGCATTGCTGGCGAAGTTGCTGCCAAAGAACGTCAGCAACACCGATTCCTTGGGATTGAGGGTCAACCGCAAACTTATCTAAATAGCATACGCCACCCGCTTCATTGGTGACAATGGCCAGTCCCTGATAATCGCCTGCAACAATAAGATGAGACAACGAAGTATCCAGTCTAGACAAGTACCGAGGCTTGTCAACCTGCTTTCCGAAAGAGGTTTCAAGGAGCTTCCAAAGCTTTTCCATATCAACAGAGGATAAAGAGGAATGGTTGGTAACTTTTAGGCCATAGCGTAAAATAGTAACATCATGTGCGACATCTCTATTCTGTGGAAGAGAAGGTGAAACAGTTGGCTTGTCAGTTATCAAGTTATTTATAACCGCACCGATTGTTGATGCTGACAGAACCACAGCAGAAGTTGTAGCAGGTAGAAAGGCCAGGCTGGAGTAGGCTAGGTCGAGATCGCGTTTCCAATCAGGGGAAGTTTCACTCTTCCAGGAACCGGCCTGCTTGACAAGACCCTCAAGGTCATCTTGAAGATTGACGAAGTTGATCGTTTCATTATTCTCGTCAGGGATACCGCCACGTGAATTAATGACGACCACTTTCATGACATCCCCAGCCTTTCCATCAATTAAAGACGGATTCGGATTGTATCGAGAAAAAGACTTGGATAAAGCAGAAACTGTTGCAAGGGAATTTGAGGCAAACTGAGCAGATTTAGAAGTACAGCTTATGGGAAGAAGAACTGGAATACAATCAGTTCTAAGGCTTGAAATGACTGGGTCTAGATCTACTTCAGTAGGACTGTTAGGGCTCTTGCATTTGAACACGCCCGAAGGAACCAAGCGTGTTTTCACATTCTCGCGTTCAATCATCTCACACAGGGCCAGCCCATCTTGAATCATATACTGTCGCATTTCCCGAAAGTTTTCGGTAGATAAGCATTCGCTGTTTTTGAGGTTTTTCCCCCAGCTGAGGTTCTCAAGAAGAAGTATTGGAGCTACACCCATGCGTTTGATACAAGCAATAGTTCGAGAGACCTGTTCAAGCTCGGAGCGGAACAAGGGAGCAGTAAGGCTGACAAGGGCGATCGGATAACGTGACTTGCAGTTTTTGATGGGGCTTGCCCCTTTGACTTTAAAGCGGTCCGTGTAAGATTTAGCTTCGCGCTTGCTGGGAATGGTTTCAAGAACACGTAAAATAAGCTCCTGTAAAAGTTAGGAAAAATTCAAGCTCGATGCTACCTTTTCACTATTAAGCTGGGCTACATGGGCGCTTCGAGTCTGACGATTATCTATCTTGGACTGAGCTCTAAAAAGAATACTAAAGCGTTATTAGAATTTGAGAATCAAACAGCAAAGCATATACTTACTTGCTAGAGCAGCTGGTAGATGAAAAGGCACGTCGCTGAAGACGGCTCGACTGGGCTATTAATGAAACAAACATTTCGGCCTCTCTTGTCAAAGAGTCGGGTTTAAATATGGTGCTTCAGAAGCTGATATATGCTTTTAGCGGTAGAATTTTTGGTTTCTTAGTTGGATAAAGCAAAGCTTGGGCAGACTGCCATTCTCTATGGAATATTCAAGTATGGCGATTCAGTCCCAGTTCATGGGAATTGGTAAAACAGCCGATGGTGGACGCGGAATGACTCACGTGGAATAGTAAACTTTTCTATTGGGCTTGAATTGGGTTGTTAGTCAGAATGGCCTAGCAAAGGAGATACTGGACTAGCCACCATTCGAGTCAATTTAAGCCAACAAATGTGGCGGAACTGATCACATCGTCTAAGCCGACTTCCACTTTCCATTTGCCCAAATAGTGTGGGTGCGTTTGGCTGGTGATCACCTTGAATTCTAGCCAATCATCACCCCCAGCCTGCTTTTACTCTATTTAAGCTTACCAGACTCGGTAATAAAATGTATTCTAAATGGTATATCATCGATACATCATGGCCTAATCTGGCCAAAGGGGCACTAACGATTGGATGCAGTAAAGAAGACTCAAGCACAGGAAAGTAATTCATTCAACATACCATATTTCTTCAATGCAGGTGCGCTTTGAGGTGTATCAAGGTTTAATGATGAGTAGGGATGCTTCAGTTCATTCCCGGCTAGCTTCCGGCCTTGGGCCGCTGCAACCAAGACGAACTTATTTAATATTTAAACATTTTATAATAAACATTTGAAACGAGTGATCCAGAGCCAGAGACTGGCCGAGGCAGCCCTAATGAGCCACGCCAATCTCAAACATTGCCCTATCTTGCTTTTTGAAACTTTTAGGAGGAAACCTGCATAGACGAATGGCAGCATTATGCTGTGGCGAATTTCGCATGTTTCAAATTATTTGAGTGCAACTAGGGCTGCTTCGGCCAAGCCCCGGGCAGCCGCGGCCAGTTTCTGGCTCTGGGCCACTCCCATCAAATATTTATTTTAGATTGTTCAAATATACTACTATTCCGCTTTAGCTATAGCGGCCAATAGCCGGAAGCTAGCCGGGGCTGAGCCGAAGCATCTCTAAGTGCAACCTCTCATATTTGAAACTCAAGCAAATACATCCTGGGTGACATAAAAGCCTGCACATTTATATGTCATAATGATATCATACACTGAAACAAGCTGATAGACTATACGTTGGATATTTATATAAACTATTATTTAATATAGCTGATTTAGCTGCCAAAGCAATACTAAGAATGTGTCACAGATTGATTATTGCCATCGCCACAAGCATGCATATTTAACATACACAAGGGCAAAAGCCTGCTTAAATAAAAAATAAACTGTTTTTTATTACAAAAACCATAATCAAAAAGTTGAAGATAAGAATTTTATTTAATATATATAATTTATAAACATAAATAGGACTGATTCATATAAGTTCATGCTTTAATCCTATTAAGAGAATATATGGATACCAGATGATTTGTATTAAATTAGGGCTGTGGCATATTAAAAACGCAATAATTATGGCATTTGCCGTAAATTTACATCCAAGCCGTCTTTTTTTCGTAATTTAGATCCCTAAGTCAGGGAAATCCAAAAATAAGACGGCTAAAGATGGCTGTCTTTTTTCTGGAAAGCCAAGATTGATACATATTTTTTATATTATTTTTTTGAATCAAATTTGAATTCTTATTTTTATAATTTTAAAATTTGAAAGAAAAATATATAATTTTTATTTAAAAAAATCCAAAAAATATCCTCCTGTGGATCTACAGCTATGATTCCGGAAAAATTCTAGCCAATACAGTAGTTTTAAAAGCTATGGCGATAAGAGAACAATTCAGATTTAAATGAAATGAACTCAGAATTAAACGAAATTAAAAATAGATAAATTTATATTGATTTACAATAGATTTGGATTCATTTCAATTTCACTTAAATCTGAGTTCATTTTGTTTAAATCTGAATTGTTTTCGCTTGTCACTATAGCTTTTAAAACTGCTGTACAAATTTCTGAAATTGTTTCCAGATCTGAGACAAATGGCTGATTTTTTATAAAGCAGCCATCATTTCAGATCCACTGCAGTCTTAGGTTAAAGCTACTATCATCTGATCAAATCTGAAAAAGATAGAGCTAAATCATTTTATCACATTAAATATAAATACTAAACTAAATGTCACTTTTTTGAATCAATTTGATTAATATCACAAATATTTTAAAAATTTACTTAAACACTTTCAACTAAAATACTATATTAATGTTGCAACCAAGTTTCCAGACTTGCCTGCTAACGTATCTAACGACATGAACTAATCTGATGGCAATATTGAATGGCGGGTACTTCATCCTAATTAGGAGCACTACCAATTTGACTTGCTGATCCCCGCACAAGTTATTCCTTGGCTTCAAACCTTACATGGAACTTTCCATCATGCCACCCCCTTGTGGCCTTGTGGCTTTCCTCATATGATATATTAATCACAATATTTTACAATAAAAGATACCATATTCTTATTATTCTGTCCTTTCTATTGGACTGTTGTCTTCCCCAATTCCAAGTACTGAATCCACATTGGTTTAGTTGCAACATTGATATGTATATATTTTTGAAAATTATATAAAACAAGATAACTGGAGGAAATTTGGAGAATTTTCACAACCAAAGTCATATTCTAGTTGCAACTGTGATTACATCTCACATGATGCCAAGATTTTGTAATCTTGAATTTCATGATACCAAGAGTGCTGTGATGCCCCTTCAGGTGAAAGAGGGGTGGATGCATGTACAGGCATGGCCCACCAGATGATGGGACCTAAATTTACCAGGTAGGAGATAGCCTTCCCAGCCATGGCCCAGAGTCCATGTCAGGATTCCCTTTTATCATGCTGTGCTGCTAGTATTTTGATAGGACTCTAACTTTACCTTGATCTCTTTATTTTGGTTACAATTATTTTATTTTTGCCCTTCACAACCTTCCCTCCTTTTCCCCCACTTGCCTGGCCAATTTTATCTATTTAACAGTTAGTTTCAAGTTTGAAGCTTATCTTTGTTTCCTGAACAATTCTCAAACCACAGATCTATACGATAGATTAGTTTAATTAAGTCCGAAGTTAATCACCTTTTCACTTTTCCTTGCTTACGCCAGTACTTTTGGACCAGGTTTTTCCCGCTCTTCTGCCGTCTTTTGCTTTTCACAAAGGTTACTAAGCAGCCACCGTTCTCCTTGCTGTCCCCTTTATCTTGGTGTCTAACTTTTTAAGTTAATTTGCAGGAAACATGTGCTTTTTTTTGTTTTTTTCAACACCAAGTCACCTAACCAATCTTGGTTAGCCTTTTTACCCCAATTTTGCACCTCACAAACCAAGTAAAATAAAAAGGCTTGGTTTTCCAATCTTAACAATAAGTTGAGATTATTTGACTTGCACCCCAAAAAGATACTTGTTAGGTTTTTTGGCTTGTGTTCTTCTTTCAATTTTTAATCTTAGTTTAAATCTTAGTTCATGATTTCTTTTGACTTTATCCTTCACCAGTTAGGCAGCTTCTATAATAGCACCCACAATTTAATTGTTGATAGCTTTAATCCCCTTGCTAGTGCAGACCATTTACCAGACTTAGAAATTGACTTTTTAACCAAATTGTCTGTCATTAAGACTGGTCTCTATTTTATCTTCTTAGGGTTAATAAATTGCCTTAGTCCTTATTTTACTTTGTATAAGCTCTTAGGAGCCTTAGTTCAGTTGCTATTGCAAACTTTGCCTACCTTTTTTGTATTTGGCCAATATAAACATTACTGGGTTAAAGGCTTTAGTTTATAATCATCTGCCCCAGACCATAAGACCTTACAGTCCAGCCAACGGCAAGGTGGAATCAATCAACTCTGTGAGTGCCAGGTATAGCACTCCCAGGAATTGACTATTCTGGCCAATGACATCAGAAGTGGGGGGTTGAGACAGTCAGTTTGGGCGTCAAGGGTGGTTTTGTGGGGACCAGATAAGCTGAAGGATTGTTGTATTTTTTGTTGAATATCAAAGGGTATATGATAATTGCCTTGCTGTTGCGCACAATTTGGTAGGAATCTTCAGAAGTTTCTGGGCAGGTGTACCACTGCAGGTCTGTTGTAAAATATGTAGCCTGGGTGCTGATTTCTACCAATATTTAGTCTACTACTTATTTATCTTAATACTATACCTCTTGTGATATAGTGACAGCCTGGGTAAGGACAGAAGAATATAAGAAGATAATAAGACAAAACTGGTGTTTAATATGATAGTATTGCACTTATATAGTGTGAGGTGGGGGAATAGCCACCAGGGGAAGGGAGGCACAGACAGGAGGAATTCCCTAATGGAGGAGAGTGAATTGGCATAGCAGAAAGTCCCACGCAAGAGAACAACTGGTTTCACACAGGTTTCCTTAAGGAGGCAGATATAAATAACTTAGTTGTTCTATTATTAACCTTGGAAGTAAAGCCTGTGGCTTATGCGCATTTAAAAGGCGCTTTGAACATTTGTTTTAGAGGCGTTTTAAACGTTTTTATCCTTAGTAAAATCAGGACGCAATAAAGCAATCACACGACTGTTCTGTTGCTCAATTCCTAGATGGACGACTTAATGTCTAATCCATTCAATCTGCGACAAGGTCTTTCAAAGTCCAGGGTTTGTGGTCAGGATTGGGCGGATAATCTGTGAAATGAACAGGGCTGAACGGTGCACCAGGTGGCAGTAATAATCAAACACTTCTGGGTCTCCAGATGGCGCTTGGTGTTCAACTCCTGAGGGTGAGTTCTGGTGTCTAGTTGAATGTAGATGGAAGAGTGTCAGAAATTGCACCATTAATGCTATTTTGATATGGCCTTCAAATATTGATAGCTGCAAAGATTTGGCCGGGTTCACTTTTGATTTTGGAAATTCTTTGCCTTCTGCAAATGGGTCTGGTCTAATATCCACCCATTCTGGATTATTGTACCTGTCTGTGAATGATCCTGGTATGACCTCATCCCAACGTGACCCCCTCAGCCACTCTGTCTTTCTAATGAGTGATCACCGTCCCTTGTCTACTATTTAAGTAGAATCATTTCTCCTAATAAAGACAAGATTATCCACATTTGTGTTGGCTTTAATAATATTCAAGTTTTTTTCTGTCCTTTCTGCCAAAAGGACTTTCTCATCTCATTTTCCAGGAAATTAAGGTATGTGTCCTTAATTTTGCCCTGAAGGCTAACCCGAGGCTAGCTTTGAACCTTAAATCTTTTGTTATAAAGATTTCCTGCTGTGTCCTCCTGGATGTTGTCCCCAGGAGCCAAACACAACAAAATGGTGCTCACTACAGGGGCTGCAAGCCCCTTGGTTACCCTGTTCCCACGCACATTCTCTGGTCCTTCTCCCTTTGTTTCTGAAGTACCCAAGCAACCTAAAGTTTCTAGTCCCCCACTAGAAGAAGACATCACCCATCCCCCCTCAACTCCCATGGTACTGGTTCTGTCCCCCAGGCCTGTGTGGGCCCCCTTCCAGCTTTCTCTCTCAATTACAAGCAAGCTCATGCCACTGCCTGCTCCCTTCTCCATTCTGGCACTGTGGCCATGCACACTATCCCTGGTCTTTGTCCTGGGTACACTTCTGAAGACCTGTACTCCTTCCTCTTGGACTTTGGTCTCCCCCTGCGTTGATGGAGTCCATGAATACAATTGGCGTGTTGGTCAACCAGTTTATCTAACCCGCCTTGGTTCACCATCAACTTGCATTAGGATCTCAGAATCAACTATTAAATGCTGTAGCCACCGCTGTCTCAAACAACCATGCTCAGAACATGGCATATCAAGAATGGTCCCACAGTCTCTTTGCGTGTATTTCCAATAACCAGCGCAACTTGCTGGCCTCTCAGAAGTACTTAACCTCCTCCCTGAATTCCCTTTGTTCCTCTCTCCCTGGATACATCAAGGACCAACTATGGAAATTGGATGAACATCAGGCAGTGTGGCTTGAACAAATTGAGGCCTTTCTGATAAATCATTGCCAAGATTTTGAGACTCTGGTTAGTGAACTTAACCAATTCAGAGAACATGTCAATTCACAACTTGAATTGGTGGAAGCTCATGTTGATACTTGGGGCTGCCATCTGCAGCATCAATATGGTCTGGATAAGGCTGCATTAGGCAACCCTCTATATCAAGTACAAAATTATGTGGATGATAGAGTAGCGTCTATCAAGGTGACTCCTCCTGCTCCTCCTGCTGAGGCCCCATCCAATTTTGAAACCAAGTGTGGTACTCTTACTACAGTGATAGGGGATAGTCAAAGGGTCAATTGGTGGCCTTAGTACTTTACAAGTTGGAAACCAGACAAGTAGTTGGTAGTACAAAAGCGTCTGAGCCTAGAGAACAACAAAGGGTTTAGAGTAGTGTTGCAACCAAGTTTCCAGCCTTGCCTGCTAACGTATCTTACAATACACAGGGGGCGCTTGATGAGCCTCCCTTGACGTATCTAACAATATGGATTAATCTGATGGCAATATTGAATGGCAGGTACTTCATCCTAATTAGGAGCACTACCAATTTGACTTGCTGATCCCTGCACAAGTTATTCCTTGGCTCCAAACCTTACATGGAACTTCCCACCATGCCACCCCCTTATGGCCTTGTGAATTTCCCCATATGGTATATTAATCACAATATTCTACAATAAGCAAAACCTTATTCTTATTATTCTGTCCTTTCTATTGAACTGTTGTCTTCCCCAATTCCAAATACTGAATCCTCATTGGTTCAGTTGCAACAGTGGTAGCAGCGGTAGGTTTAGAACCTACCTAAAACAAAGTCCCCCAAGAAAGGACAGAGTACGGGCTGTATGACTACTCCCCAACAAGAGACCTTCCTGCCAATCCCTGAGGGGGACATCCCTGACAGGTACGTCATCTATCAATACCAGCTAGCTCTCATCAGCATGTACAATTGGCTCCGCCTTGGGCAGCGTGACACCAGTGTCACCCCGCCCCAGTCAGATCTGTCCCAGCGCATGATCAACCTTCAGCTAGAATCCTTTGCTGGTGGCGTAGAGGGAGCTGACATTGTCAGTTGGCTCCAATCTACTGAAACCCGCCTTTGCATCTGTCAGGTCACTGAGCCCATGTGGGTCACCACTGTGTCTGTCTGCCTCACGGGGCCCGCCGCTGTATGGTTCACCAACTGGGCCAGCCAGGAACTTGACGTTACCTGGGCGGCATTCCAAGACACCGCCAAGTCCCGTTATAGCAAAACCTTCTCCCCCATTGTTGTGGGGACTCCTCTTCTAGCAGTCAAACAAACTGGTTCTGTTCCTGAGACCTTGCCGCCTGGCAATAAGCCCTTGATGCAGCCCGTGAAGCCATGACCAATGGGAATGCAATGCTACTCACTCTCATCATCAATGGGTTAAAACCCCATATCTGTAAGTGGGTCCCCATAGGTTGCTGCACCTCCATTGACAAATGCTATAAGGCCATTGTGGAGGCTAACAATCAGGCCTCAATGGGCTTCTGCCATACCAGTGACGCTTCATCCCAACCACGTACCACACCTGGCAATGGCCACAATCAAGTAGGCCGCCGCCAGCCCCATCAGCAGGATAATGGGACTAAACGTCCCCGCAAGGGGGAAATCCAGCTAGTGCAGGTTGAGGATCAGGAAAAAGCCTGGGGGTTGTAGCAACAAGAGGCCTTGAAACCCCACCTGACCCATCCTCTCAATCCCTGCTTGCAAAAAATCCCTGCAATTACAACATTCACGAGGTCAAAACCCTGGACATCTTTCAAGTTCACAGTGACAACCCCGTATTGCAAGCAAGCTACTCCTCAAATAAAGTAACACACTTTTCCTATCCTTCTGTTTCTGTGGGAACACCCACAAATTACTGGTAGATACCGGGGCCGACCACACTATGGTAAACCAGGCGTTTGCCGACTCTCAACAATTAGACCAAGTGCCCAGCAGGTTCAAAGCAGTACAAGTAGCTGACTCCTGCAGAGTTGCCATCACCCACAAGACGGTACCCTTCTCTGTGAGAATGGGAAACATTCAGGTTAAGCTCTCTGGACCAATCATGGCAGGGCTCAGCCACAACATAATTGCTGTTCTTGACTGGCTTTGGCACAACCGTCCCTATATTGATTGGGATACCTCTGTCATCACCCTCAACAGAAATGGGGTGGGGTTCCAGATTTACCCTGTGGAAATGAGCAAGCTACTCCATGATACTGTGTTTGTCAGAATAACAGAGACAGGCTCATACAATTTCAAGGGGGGAAACTAGACTTTAACCAATGCTCAGTCAAAGTTATCCGCGCTGAACCATCAGCAGTCCCTCCCTTGACCTCCTCACCACCACCAGCGCTTGCTGCACTCCTTGATGAGTACAAGGACGTATTCAGTGAGACACTTGAACAACTACCTCCTCCCTTGGAAATCCAGAACGCTGTACAACTTCAAGGGTTGTTACCTAAAGAGCAATTATTATACTGTCTCACACCAAAGGAAGATGAAACCCTCCACCAACACCTTGCGGACGCGCTCAATAAGGGCTTTATTTGCCCCTTGCTCTCTCCATATGGGGCAGCTGTCTTCTTTGTAGCTAAGAAGGACAGGTCCCTTTGCTTGGTCACAGACTACTGCACCCTAAATGAAGTGACGGTTAAGAACAAGTACCCCCTGCCGCTGATTGACAACCTGTTTGATACACTTGTAGGTGCAAAGGTCTTTAGCAAGATTGATCTCACCGCAGGATACAACCAGGTCCGCATTGCACCAGGGGATGAGGCAAAAACTGCCTTCCGCACGCGCTACGGGTTGTTTGAGTATTGTGTCATGAACTTTGGAATGACCAACACTCTCTCCACCTTTGCCATGTTGATGAACAAAGCATTTGAGGAATTGATTGGAAAATGTGTGGTTGTGTACCTTGACAACATTATTGTCTTCAGTCAAGATCAAACCACACACCTCCAACACCTCTGTGCTGTCCTTGACACCCTTTTGGAAAAACCAGCTAAAAGCTAAACACTCCAAATGCAAGTTCCTCAAGTCAGAGCTCCTATTCCTGGGACACACTATCTCTGCCCAAGGGATAAAGCCCAACCCTGCCAAGATTAAGGCAGTCACAAGCATGCCACCCCTCACTGATGTGGGCCAGGTGCGGACATTCTTAGGCATGGTTGCCTACATGCGCAAGTTCATTCCCAATTGCGGGGAACTAATTGCACCTCTCACTGAGCTCCTCAATACCAAACATTGCTTCCATTGGACCCCTGTCAGAGATTGAGCCTTTGAGACGTTGAAGCAAAGGCTCACAACAGCACTAGTACTGCAGTTCCCCAATCAAAACCAACAGTACAAACTTGAGACTGATATCTCTGACAGGGCCATAGGAGGTGTGTTAAGGATAGAAACTGACAATGGTGTCTTCCTCCCCATGGCATATGAGTCCAGGAAACTTACTGACTTGGAACAACACTACTCCATCCATGATAAAGAGTTGGCAGCCATTGTACACTGCATTGAGAAGTGGTGCTGTTACTTGGAAGGAGCTACCTTCCCACCCCGCGTCCTGACGGACCACAAGTTGCTCCAGTACTTCAACACACAGTCCCACTTTACACGCTGCCAAGCAGGATGAGTTGAGCGTCTATCCCCCTACCAGTTGCGCATCAAGTACAAACCTGGAAAGTAACTTGTCACAGCTGACGCCCTTTTGCAATTTTACATAGCGTCCATCACTGGGGACAATGGCATGGATCCAGATTGGCCCATGCTCTACCTCTTCCTTGAGGCAATTCACTACAAGGGCCTTAACTCAGTCACCATCTCCAAATTAAAGGACAACAAAAGTCAGTTCACCACCAACGCTGGTAACGTCTGCTGCCGGGCAGAGACAGGTGAGAAGACGCCTTACGTTCCCACCATGCAACAAGGGGACACAATCTTGCACTACCACCAAAACCTGGGTCACATCAGAGGGAGTAACCTCTTTGAGATCATGAAACAGAAGGTTTGGTGGTCGCGCATTTGTCAAGACATCTTGGACCTCCTTGATATGTGCGTTTTGTGCAAAAAGAACACGTCCAAACCTGCACCCCCAAGTCTGTCCTGCTCATCAAGGCCATGGAACCCTTTGAGCAGTGGGCCCTCAACATTATGGGGCCACTTCCCAAAAACAGACTGGGTAATAAGTATATTATCACTGCCATCAACTATTTCACTTGCTGGCCAGTGGCCTGGGTGACAACCAACCATACCACCACCACCATCACCTGCTTTATTGGCAAGGAAATTGTGGCTTGCTTTGGGCGACCCAAACGTCTCATCACAGATGGCGGTCCCAAACTTGTCAGGCATGTCATGAAGGCATACTGTGCTAAGAATGCGCTCCAACGTGTAGCTACAACCCCCTACCATCCTCAAGCCAATGGACGCGTGTAACAGTTAAATGGCTCTCTGGTTCAATTGATTGCCAAGCTCTCACAAGAGCACCCTAACACCGCATGGACTGAACACCTGCCCACTTCTCTACTGATCCTGTAAGCAAGAATCAACAGGGGCACAGGGTTCAGCCCCAGTATCCTGGCATTTGGGACACCTGACAGTCTGACAGGGGTTGAACAGGGAAAACTACAGTCCAAGGTTCCTGACAAGCCTCCCCTAGTAACAACTCCATCCCTAGACCAATGGCGTGCCAAAGCCTGGGAGATCAAACACAAGCGGATTGCAGGAGGGACAAAGCACCTCAAAGCTAGATACACTGTAAGTGATACCATCTACACCCTCAATCCCAACTCTGCCAAGTTGAAACCCAACCACCTAGGGCCCTTCAAGATATCTGCAGTCTATGACAATCACACTTATCAACTTGAAGATGCTCAAGGAAACACCAAAAAGCTATACCATGATTGCTTGCGCCCCTGGCGCGCCATCCCCGCACAAAAGTTGTTTGTGCGGACCTTCCCAGACCTTCCGCAGACTCCGGTCCTGGTCTCTGACAACAAGCAGGGGGCAAGGGGGATGTTGCAACCAAGTTTACAGCCTCCCCTGCTAACGTATCTTACAATACACAGGGGGCGCTCAATGAGCTGCCCCTTGACGTATCTAACGTTATGGATTAATCTGATGGCAATATTGAATGACAGGTACTTCATCCTAATTAGGAGCGCTACCAATTTGACTTGCTGATCCCCACATGAGTTATTCCTTGGCTCCAAAGCTTACATGGAACTTCCCACTATGCCACTCCCTTGTGGCCTTGTGGCTTTCCACATATAGTATATTAATCATGATATTCCACAATAAACAATACCTTATTTTTATTATTATGTACTTTCTATTGGACTGTTGTTTTCCTTAATTCCAAATACTGAATCCTCATTGGTTCAGTTACAACAGTAGTAGCAACAAAAACTACTCAAAAAAAATCCTCAACAAGTGACTTCTAGTCAAGCTTAGTTGGCAGTTTAGTTGATGGGAGGAGACTAGCCTTTGCAGTTCTTAGATTATACACTCAACAAAGTAATTGATGGTGTAGCTAATATAAGGGTGGGTATAACATATATTTTATTTAGAAAAAGGGAGAGGGGCTTAAATACTACAACTTACTTGATAGCTCAAGGTAAGTTGGTCATTGCTTGGGGGTTGAGAGAAGGGAAATGAATGTCAAACCATTAAGGATTGGCACAACAATTGAGAGAGGATGGAAACAGCCCCAGTGGCATGAGGGGTTGCAGAGGCGCAAGGATGGCAAAGTCAGTCAGTTGTAACCACAGTTGGTGAACTGTATTAATTGATAGAATTAACAACCAGTTGGTGAAGTCAAAATTTGAAACCAAGGCAGGTGGATAAGCAATCTGGAAGCAAGTTGGTGG
>QTSX02005270.1:0-77817 GCA_014839935.2 Entomophthora muscae | reverse complement strand
TGTTGAGCAACTTGTGTTATTGCTGGTATGTTCAAAGCTACAGATAGATGTTAGCCTTGCCAATGTACTCTACCTAATCCTATGCAAGAGCACTACAGACTACAATAGAATAGAACTTTGAAGATAATTATGTTTATTGAAACTGGAGTACAATCTAGCCAGCGGCTGCAATCTATCCAGGTCTAACTAAGAACTTGTTCCTATCTTTTCAGGCTTTTATATCAATATATACTGCAGCAACCCTTGTTTTTGTCCTTTCAGACAGTTCTCAGTGGCTACCTTTGCAATAGGTCCATTTTTGCTGGCTGCGCCTATCCTGATTGGCTGTCCTTGGCATGTGTGTTGCTACTGGCCTTTACAGGCATACATGGCACTTCAGCTACAGCCTGTGCTCTTCTTGAGCCAGCCTACTGTTGTTTGTTGGTTGGCTGTATCCTACACACCTATTATTGCGCTATGAAACTTTGCCATATTTGGTTGATGCTTAGAAATTGTCCCTGTTCAGCCCTCTCACATTGAAAGGTGAAATTCTAGTGTTTCATTTGTAGGGCTTAATCAGTGATCCTTTTCTGTCTGGCAAGCCTTCTGCTTATTAATGCAACAGGTTGAATTGGGGATTATACGCCATATAATAGCAGACTTGATCCAGTATTGATCCGTGGATTATCTGCCATGTAATGCTGACCCAAACTCAGTATTTCCATGATCTTTGCACATCACTTGTTTGATATGCTCATAAACACCATCAGGCTGGGTAAGGCTGAGTTGATACAACGTCCAGCAGGATGGTATGGGCGATATACAGTTGATGATTTAGTGATTTCACACCGTGTAATCAATGATAATCACTGTATTGACTGACGTTTATATGGCGTATAATAGCCATATCAACTAGTAATTATACGGTGTGTAATGACACATCAGAATGATAATTAAAGATAATATGGCGTATAATTGTTGCATCTATCTTAATAGACTAACAATTATATGGCATATAACTTCTGTATCCATTATAATATATTAGTTATTATATAGCGTATAACTGCCATATCATTCATAATATATTAGTGATTATACAGTGTATAATTACTAAACTTAATAGAGTATCAGCCCAGTGATTCTACAGTGTGTAAATGTAATGATCTGTGTGTCATGATAAGCCTGGCTGTTTGTGGTCAATCAGCCTAACCTCACATTTCCCCCCTCTTGACCATAAATAGGGAGGATAAGAAGAGAGTCAGGCATAATGGCTTTCTCAACAACCTCCTCCTGCCTCAGTACTAAAGAAGAGTACCAGAAGTTCCTGGCAACCATGAAAGAGGATTGCCAACAAAAATTCCATTGTCAGAGTAAGGAGGCACAGCGTCTCCAATTCTAAGGTTGGCGTTCCTTACGTGTTTACGGGGATGATACTTGCTTGGAGTTGTCCTTGGCCACCACTGTGGTGACCAATCCTTTCCAGCGCCCCCCCCCCAGTCCAATCCTGGAGCAAGAAGTCAAACAGGAGAGTTGTCCTCCTTTGGCAGCTGGGGGTGCCAATTGGGCTACCTCTGTGGACCCAGAGGTCTGGCGGGCCAGGGCCGTTGTTCCCCACCCACCTGCCATACCTTATACTCCTGACCTGGCCTTGCTGGGTTCCGTGGTCCTCACCTACAATCCTGATCATGCAGACTTTGAGGTGAATGGCCTGTTCCAAGTCTATGAGCTTCTGAGTGAGTTCCTCTTTATTCTTCTGTCTTGTGGCCAGGGGGTGGATGTCCACTCCCGTCTTTGCCACTCCAAACAGTATCACCCTCCTGCTGTTTGTTCTGTGGCCCTTTGCAATCTGACCTGGCCTCTGGATGGGGTCTTAGTGGAGCTGCCTTACTCCAATGTGACATTGTATGCCAAGTACACGCGGGTGATTGAGTTCAACCGTGTGGTGGTGTGGGTCTGGTCCCATGCTTGGGGGCCCAGTCCCAACTCTACTTGTCAGTGGGATCTTCAGTGTACTGATAATCAGCACAATTGGCTGGCAGCAGCCATCAACTTAACCTTGGGAAAGCTGGAGACTGGGGATCCTGCCCAGTATCTCCCTCATATGGCTTTGTTGGAGAACCTTTTCTTAGTACCAAAGCCTTCACTTCCTTGAGGTTCCTTGGCCAAGATGCAGGCCATCTTGGAGTTTTACCAATGTGAAGTGTTGCACTGCCAACGGGGTCTTCCGGCTGATTACCCTTCCAAGGGGTTTATAGTGGAGTGCCTGGTGTTGGGAGAGTGCTTCCTCATTGATTATGGCCTGGGTTGCCTAGCAGATGGGGAGCTGGCCCTGTCAGTGCCCATTATGCACTGGGAGCAGCTCTCTCCCAAGGTGCAGTGTATGTGGCTCCAGAACGTTGTTGTCTTATATCAGGTGGTGGCCACCCACGCTTTTGGTGACTATGTGGAGGCTACCACCCACCATGTCTCTGAGGATCCTGAAGAGAGCACTCACTAATAAAGATTCATAGGACTAAGTCCTCTTTCAATAGAAAATGCACTCTATATATTTTTTATATTTTATATCTTTTTACTTATTTATATCTCTTTATATTTTTCTTGTTATGAGTTATATGATGTGCTTATATTACTTATGTTATTTTCTTTTATGACAAGTTCAGACAATTTTTAATTAGACCCTTCCTTTGGGGTGCAGAATAGACAAAGAAACTTTGCGTGTACGCGGTTGAATATGTGTCCACTATCCTTATCCTTGATGGTGTAGGCGTCAGGTGAGGTCTTCTCTATGATCTTGAAGAGACCTACCCATAGTTTGCCTAGTTTATGGGATCTGCCCGCCCCTTGAGTGTTGCAGAATGCAACACCCTCCCCTACCTCAAAAGAAGGCAATGGGGCTCTATTAGTGGAGTCCCTCTCAAATCTGGCTTGGGTCTTGATAGCTGTGTTGCTAAAAGCAGATGCCTGCAATTTAATGAGGGTGTTGGCTAGTTGTCCTAGGTACCACTTGTAGGAAAGTTGCCCAGGGTCACAAGTGGCCGAGTATAGAACAGGAAGGATGGCAGGTTGCGGCCATACATCAGTTGGAATGGAGACACTCCTGTGGTAGAGTGAAGCAAGATGTTGTACACAAACACTGCTGCTCCCAAGTACGTTTCCCGGGAAGATGTATGTGATGAAGCTAATTTCCTGAGGATCTGGGTTAGTGTGAGAATTAGGGAGCAGGTTAAGAGGAAATAAAACCAAGCTCTCAACCACAATAAAATTGTGGTTTCAGCAACAACCAAAAGGTTGTTGCCAACAATTCCTGGGTGGTCAAAGGGGGGACAGGAGTCAACTGAACACGGCAAAGCAACAGATAAAACCAAATGACCAAATTACTAACAAATTTTGAACTTTATTAGATTAGAAAATGATGAAGCAAGGTCTTTTACAGCTATTGCATTCATTTAAGGGATGGTATAGAATTTGGGTGGTAGATTGAATGTCAAAAACCAATTGACCAATGATATGAGCGGATACAAATGAATTTCTTGAGGCAGGAAGATATTGAAAGATTTTGAACGGACATAGTCAAAAGGAAAACTGAACCAACTAACATCAGGAATATGCTTTGAATGCAATTACCACTGCTCCTGGCCGCTCTTGCACATGATATTTAACCAGAGGTGTTGCTTGGGTGGGTTAGGTGGAGGATCTTCTGAATAATTCCAAAATATTAAATTGATGGCTTTTCTTGGGCTTTTTTGGCAACCTTTTAGATAAATATTCAAACATAATTTGTTATAAATTCCCAAGCATTTGGCAGGAATTGAAGTGGAGACCTAAGGGGGAGGTGTAACTTTACAGTTAGGGTACCGTTGACTTGTTCTGCCATCCTGTTGGTTTCCAGGTGGTATGGAGTGGAGAGTACCCCTCAAACTACCATGAGGTTGTTCACTCTCAATGTTACAGAGGCTGTAAAGTTAATCCCATTGTCTGAGAGCAGGAACTGTGGGCAGCTGTGGCGGAGTACAATGGCATCTAAGACAAATTGTGCAGTAGAATGAGCATCTACCTTCCTTAGAGGCCGGTCTTCCACCCACTTAGTGAGATAATCTATAGCCACTATCACATAACAAAAGCCAGGCCTGCTACGTGGGAGTGGTCCCACTACGTCCATTGATACAGTATGCCAGGAAAAATGAGGTTGTATCATCCAAAAAGTTGTGCTTTTTCATAGTGGCTTGTTCCCTTGGCACTCAATACAGCAGTCAATTGTCTCTTGGATGTTGAAATTCATTGCTTCCCAGAAGTAGGTGCGAGACAGGATTTTTTTGGTCTTCCAAAAGGCACCATGTCCTGTTGCCTTATGAGCAGCTGTAACAATGCTAGCCCTTTTGAAAGGAGGAGGGAATGTGTGTTCCTTACCATCCACTAGCTTGTACAGTACGCCATTGTGTAGTGCTGTATCCTTTCAAAGGTCTTGTAGGATATGCTGCACTTTCTTGGGCTTGTTGCTAAACTTCCCAGTCATCATTTTCTGGTACAGCTGATCCGCTAATGGGCTCACCAGGGCCACAGTGGGTAGACAGGATAGGCAGTCTGTGTTCTGGTGCTTGCTGCCAGGGCAGTGAAAGATCTTGTAATCCAAGGCCTGTAGTTTCAACGCCCATTGAGCAAGTTGGCCTTCTGGTTCCTTGAGGCTCTGGAGCCAAGCTAGGAACACATGTTCTGTGACCACTGTGAACTGTACACTTTGGATGTAGACCCAAAATTGTTTGTATGCATAGATGACTGCCAGGCATTTGTGCTCTATCACTGTATAGTTGTGTTTGTGGACGTTTAGTGTCCTACTGGCGTAGGCTACAGGGTGTTTGAGTCCCTTGTTGTCAATTTGGGATAGTACAGCCCCAACTGCAGTAAGTGAGGCGTTGGTATGGATCACAAATGGTACGTCAAAGTCTGGGTACATCAGACCAGGGTTGCTTGACAAGGCCAAGCGTAATTTTTCAAAGGCTCCTTGGCATTGTTTACTCCATACAAAGTCAACTCCCAGTTTTAGCAAGTGAAAGAGAGGTTCTCCAATGGCTGCAAAGTGGGAGATTAAATGTCAATAATAACCAACCATTCCCAAGAATACCTGTACGTCATGTTTTGACTCAGGTTGCTTCATCTTAGATATGGCTTTGGAATTTGCGGGTTGGGGATGCAGGCTGGGACTGTCTATAACAAAGCCCAGGTATTCCAACTGGTCCTTTAAGAACTGGCATTTCTGTGGCTTTATGTTAAGATTGGTGGCTGTTAGCCTCTTGAAACCCTCTTCCAAGTGAGCTAGATGCTCAGTGAAGGTCCTAGAGAAAACATTGATGTTTTCCAAGTACATTAGGACACAGGAGAGTTTAAGATTGCCAAGGCTGGTGTCCATTGCACACTGAAAGGTTGCAGGAGCATTGCACAGCCCTTGCGGCATCCTTGTTGGTTGGAATAGTATTTTTGAGGTTATGATGGCGCATTTTTCTTGTTCTTTGGGGGTAGTTCAATCTGCCAGTAGCCTGATATGAGGTCCATGGTGGAGAAGTACTTGGCATCCCCAAGGCGGTCTAATGTGTCATCTATGTGAGGTAAGTGGTATGCATCCTTTTTTGTGACCTTGTTGAGGCGCCAATAGTTGATGACAACTTGGTTAGAGCCATCTTTCTTCTTGACAATCAGGATAGGAGATGCCCAAGGACTTTTGGATGGAACCAACATGCCTTGTTTCAGCAGCTCACTGACTTCTTCTGATACAACTTCTTCATTTGCTTTCAATTGTTGTATGGGGCGCATGCGGACTGAAGGAGTGGTTCCTGTATTGATGTGATGGGTTACTCCTTCAGCACAACCTAGATCATGATTGCTTTCCGCAAAGATTGAGCGGTACTTTTTGAACAGCAAAGATGCCTGAGCTTGCTTGTCAGGGCCAAGGGAGGAAAAGTCAGCAAAGGGGGTAGTCAGATGGACTGCTGGCCCAAGTTTGTCCAGTATACCCATTTCCTCAAATGTACCAAATCCCTTAACCTCAGATGGTTCCTCTGTGGGGTAGAAGTGTAAGAAGCCTACCACTTGGTCTTTCTTGATAGAAAGCTTCTTCTTCGTGAGGTTGGCCAAGAGAATGTGTATCTCCTGCTAGCCTGGGGTAACAATGCCTGGCGCAATGCACAGCTCAAAGCAAGAATGGCCCCAGGGTTTGATGACCTCTGCATATAGCCCTTCAGGGATAGCCACAGACAACCCAGTCTCTGCAATCTTCTGGTGTCCAGGCTCCAGGGAAAAGGCAGACCTGGTCCTCAGCAGAATACCTGTATGTTCCATAATCTGTGTAGGAGGTTTACGCCTGTGTTTCCTGGCAAGTTTGTATTCTACGGGGACAATTCTGTTGGCGTAAGCCAGATTGACAAATTTACAGGGCCTGGGAGCGGTGCCTTGACCTTCCTTACTGAAGAACAAGGGTAAGGTCTGATCAAGGATTTTAAAGGTGGTGAGACCCCAATGTGTCATGGCACCATATTTCACCAGGAAGAAAGTGCCTATGAGGAAATTTTAGGTGTCATTTGGCAGAACAACTGCGGGGGCAGACACTGCAATAGAGCCAAATTGCATATGTAGTGTGCTGTATGCTCCCACAGAGCATGTGGGTTCCGTACCAGCTGTACCAAAGGGTGATCTATAGTTTGCATCTGGGGCTATACCCAACTTATTCACCATCTTAGTGGAGATGATATTAAATGGAGCGCCACTATCTACTATGGCTTGAATGCAATGTTTGTTAACTGATATGTCAATGTAGGTATAATCAATATAAGAGTCATTGAGGTTTTTAATGTGTGTATACCATTCTCCTCATTGCTCTCCAAGATGCAGAGCAAACTTTTGCAGACATTGGGGTATGCAGACTTGAGCTCCTCCAGGGGAAAAGCTACTTGGATTGACTTTAAGTTTGGGGTGTTGTTGGAGGATGGTGAGCAATAACTTTCCCTGGCATCCTGTAACTGGGCTGCATATGGCTTCAAAACTTCAGCCAGGGCAGCCTCTTCTTGCTTGACTTTACTTTGGGATCAGGTAGTCACTGCATACAGGTTGTTGGCTACAATTATATGGATTGTGTCTTTGTGTAGCTCCTTGGGACAGTGCTCTTTGGGGCCAGGCTCAATGGGAACATTGAGGGATTTGGCAGAGGTAGAATTTACCTCTTCTACTCCGCCTTGGCTTTTCCCTTGGTTGTGCTAGCAGAATGGGATTGTGCCACATGCACCTTCTTGGAGTTGGTTGGGCACTTTGATTTCCAGTGTCCTGCTGTGTTACAGGCAATGCAGTAAGGACCCTTCACGTCAGGAGGGTGTGCAGAGGACTTTGTGGGGTCCTCTTTATGGAAGTGTGATTTCTTGTAGGTTGGCTTCAGCTGTTTGGACTCGGATTGGTTGGGAGGTCCAAACGTTTTGGCATGACTACAGAGGCAGTCCACAATTTCTGACATGTCCTTGCCTTTGGCGTAGGCAGGGGCCATTGCTCTGTGGAGCTCTTTGTACGGGTGAGTGGCCTGCTTCATTGCAGCGCGGATATCAAAAGTGGAGACCATAATGGAGCCAAGGAGCACCAGCGCATCATGGTAGAATTGTTCCGCAAATTCCTGCAGAGTTTTTCCTGGAGCAAACTTTATGGCGCCAAACTCAGACTTCCTGGTGAATAGGATATCCTCTCCACCAAACTCCTCCAGCACGGCCTGTCTAGCCTCTTGATACGTCCAGTCAGTTGCAGGTAGGTGTGGCATCACTAAGTTGACGCTGATTGCATCTAGTGTGGTGATGAGTGTGGTTGCCTTTTGGTGGTTGCTAGTGCCCCTTGTTGCCATCTTGAAGAGTCTCAGGAAGGAATGTATGTTCCCTTTTTTGTCAAATTTTGGGAGGTTCAGAGATTTGAACCGTTTGTTCACAGTTGTAGGCTTGGTGGGCTGGCAGGGGGAGGCAGTTGACTGCCTATCTGCTGTATATCTATGCCTAGCCCTAGGCATGGCCTTTGCCATGAAAGGCTCTCTGGAGGAAAGGGTTGTAAATACCTTGGGAATCCCCCTGTTTGGTTATTCCCCTTCCTCCTCATAGGTGTCAGCAGCGTCTTCATAGTGGTCTGTGCGCATTGAGGATGATGTTTGCTGGCTGCTTGAGATGCATTTGCAGCCCTTTGTTTCTAGTAGCTGGATCTGAGCTTCCATTCTGGCCAGGCAGTTGTGGACATTGCTGTTGTCCATCTGCAGGCTTCTTTGGCAGAGCTCAGACTCTATGCCCTTGGTGGCTTTAGAAAGGTGTGACACGGCATTTCTCAGGGTCGTCTGCTCTGTTTGCAGGGCCATCATGGTCTCATGCGCTCTAGCAAACTCCTCTTCATATCCATTGATTGTGCTCTCTAAGGTATCTACTTTGGTTTTTAGTGTTGTAATATTTGCACTGTACAGGCAAGGTAGCGGCTTTGGCGTGGATGAGAAGGATAACTTCAGGTGGCTGTTGACTTTTGCTTCTAGTCTCTGAAAGTTGTCCAGAACGTATTTCTTGAACTGGTGAAGCCGTGAGCCAAGCTGCTCCACTTCTTTGTCCAGAGCAATCACTTTCTGGTCCATGATGGCTATGTTGTCTGCCATTCTCACACTGAACTTGTCTGACTCAGCACAGAACTTGTGCACGTCCTGTAACCATGCCATAGAAGCTTCACGGGCGTTCATTGCTTCATGTATCATGGCCCTGAACTTTGTGTTCAAGATGTTAAAAAGTTCATCAATTTGTGCATGCATGTTCCCCCCATGGACTGATTAGCCAGGACCACAGCACACATCTCCAAAAAGGAGGCGTTGGCTGTGGCCCATTGCTCAGCCCAGTTGCGGCAACAGGAGAGGAGGGCGTCATCCAGGGACAAAAGCTCAAGATTATGGCAGGCAGCAACTAGCTGGAGTTGTTTCACGGAGGGCTGGACAAAGACAGCAAGGTACTCCACGGTGTGGTCCCCACCAGCAAGGCGCTCCTGAAGAGGTTGGAATGAGGTGTTTTGGTAGAGCCAGTAGAGTTGCCAGCAAGTCTTCTGATCCCAGTAGTAGAAGAATATGCTTATATTCTGGTCATGCAATCAGAGAGACAGAGGCAGAACCCACAAAGTAAATTCTTGGCCAGCTCTAAAATCTGTGTGTGATTGTAAGAACCAACCAAGGTGAGACCCTCAGGGACAGAGGGCAACGAGGCCACAACCAAAGGGACAGTAGCAAGAGGGTGAACAACCATGGGGTTGCTCACAGAAAAGACAGAAGCACACTCACTGTCTGATAATTCTATCTTGTACCCATGCTTGTCAATAAAGCTGGGTGGAGGCAGAGCCAAGGACAATCCTTGGCAGGTGGAGGTAGTTTCCTGTGGCATTGGCAGAGGCTCAATTTTGAGTGAGCACCAATGTTGAGCAACTTGTGTTATTGCTGGTATGTTCAAAGCTACAGATAGATGTTAGCCTTTCCAATGTACTCTACTTAATCCTATGCAAGAGCACTACAGACTACAATAGAATAGAACTTTGAAGATAATTATGTTTATTGAAACTGGAGTACAATCTAGCCAGCAGCTGCAATCTATCCAGGTGTAACTAAGAACTTGTTCCTATCTTTTCAGGCTTTTATATCAATATATACTGCAACAACCCTTGTTTTTGTCCTTTCAGACAGTTCTCAGTGGCTACCTTTGCAATAGGTCCATTTTTGCTGGCTGCGCCTATCCTGATTGGCTGTCCTTGGCATGTGTGTTGCTACTGGCCTTTACAGGCGTACATGGCACTTCAGCTACAGCCTGTGCTCTTCTTGAGCCAGCCTACTGTTGTTTGTTGGTTGGCTGTATCCTATACACCTATTATTGTGCTGTGAAACTTTGCCATATTTAGTTGATGCTTAGAAATTGTCCCTGTTCAGCCCTCTCACATTGGAAGGTGGAATTCCAGTATTCTGTTTGTAAGGCTTAATCAGTTATTCTTTTCTGGCTGGCAAGCCTTCTGCTTATTAATACAACAGGTTGAATTGGGGATTATACGTCATATAATAGCAGACTTGATCCAGTATTGACCTGTGGATTATCTGCTGTGTAATGCTGACCCAAACTGATAGGAAGCTTAATTATATGCTGTGTAATGCTGACCCAAACTCGGTATTTCCATGATCTTTGCACATCACTTGTTTGATATGCTCATAAACACTATCAGGCTGGGTAAGGCTGAGTTGATACAACGTCCAGCAGGATGGTATGGGCAATATACAGTTGATGATTTAGTGATTTCACACCGTTAATCAATGATAATCACTGTATTGACTGACGTTTATATGGCGTATAATAGCCATATTAACTAGTAATTATACGGCGTATAATGACACATCAGAATGATAATCAAAGATAATATGGCGTATAATTGTTGCATCTATCTTAATAGACTAACAATTATATGGCGTATAACTGCTATATTCATTATAATATATTAGTGATTATATAGCATATAACTGCCATATCATTCATAATACATCAGTGATTATACGGTGTATAATTACTAAAATTAATAGAGTATCAGCCCAGTGATTCTACAGCATGTAAATGTAATGATCTGTGTGTCATGATTAGCCTGACTGTTTGTGGTCAATCAGCCTAACCTCACAGGGACCTAATTCTTATTACTATACCTGTTGATGGTATAGTGGCAGCCTGTAAAAGGACAGAAGAATATAAAGGTGTAAAGACAAAACTAGTGTTTATTGTGATAGTGTTGCACTTATATAGTGAGATCCAGGAGAATTTCCACCAGAGAAAGGGAGGCACAGTAAGGATGACCTTTCTAATGGAGGAGAGTGGATTGGTACAGCAGAAAGTCCTGTGCAAGAGAACAACCGGTTTCACACAGCTTTCCTTAAGAAGACAGGTAGCAATAACTTTGTTGTTCTATTATTAGCCTCAGAAGTAAAGACTGTGTCTTATGCACATTCAAAAGGCACTTTAAACACCCATTTTAGAGACGTTTTAAACATTTTTATCTTTAGTAAAACCAGGATGCAATAAAGCAATTGTGTAATTGTTCTGTTGCTCAATCTCTAGGTGGACAACTTAAAGTCTAATTCATTCAGGATCTGCAACACAAAGAAAACCAGAAACCAAGTTTTAGACACCATTTGGTACTCTGGTGTTGAATCAGACAGGGATCAAACCCAGAACCCTAAAGACAAGGTTAACATTAGTCAAAACTCAACCATTATACATACATTACCTATTTATGTAAAACTGATTCATTTGATACCTGCTTTCAAACTTAAAATCAACTTTGAAAAATTAGTAGTTTAATAAGCAATATCACTTACCGCTGCAATTATGATTGGCTGTTAAATGGTGCCTAACACTCTCAGACCCGCTCTAACTACCCTTGGGTCAAGCTCTGTACTTGATTTTCAATGATATTCAGCAGAAGACCCGCTTAATTATGATCAACCTTGTGATTAATTCTTGGTTCCTCTACTCATATCATGTTTTTATGCATTTTATTAAGCTTTAACTTTATCTTAACATGAAAAAGGTATTATTTTCAGCCATAATGTTATTGATAAACCACTTTAAATTCTCTCATCTCAAATTATCCTCTTAAATGTTCAGATTCTTTACTGAGGTATTTAAGTAAATCTCATCTATTATTTCTACTTGTTTCAACAATAAAAATATTTATTCTATCTACACTTATCTCTTGAAATCCTTTTGAAGCCATAAAAGAAAGTCAATTCCTATTCTGGTTTCTAGTTCTTTTTCTTTCTGTGGTATTGGCCCTTGAAAATTCAGCTAACACCACAGACTGACATAATTTTTCTCTTGATGACTTCCACCAGAAGGAGTCTCTGGCTAACAATTGGTTCAAATACTCCTCAAGACACTGGGAAAGAAAGTTTCAGTATGGCTGATCCACACTCTCTACCTCCATTCACTTAACCTTCTTTGGTTAGAACAAATGCTTCCTTCTATCTGTTGACTTACCTGGTAGGGTATTACTTACTGGAAAGATTCAGTTCAATGATGGGTTGGTTTGCATTCCTAGGGCACTTCAGTTGCCTTGATATGATTACAGTATCTATTGGGTTGGTTATTGCAGGGCTTAACTTAGGGGCCTTGGTTCATCAAATTGGGAACTTTTTCCCTCTCAAGTGGGTCCCTGAAACCAAATTACTAAGTGAAGAGTGGGCTTAAACTGAGAGCTCTGGGCAGCTAAAATTAGCCTGCCCAGACCCCGCAGCTGTTGCCTGAGCAGAAATGGTTCCCACACCCAGATTTTTGCTTTTTGAAGTGAATTCAGGTGCGAGCAAATCTCTCCTGCTTGCTTGCTCCGCCTGGCGGCTAGGAGCAGGTTTGATTCCCGCCTGGGGCATCAAAACTGTTACTTTCATAGCATTCTATTTATTTCTAACAATTTGAAATTCTTTGTGACTGAACCTGCACACTCTAAATTGACTAATATTTGTTTATCTCAACAGGTTTAAAAACTACTGTATATACAGCCTAAAAATGGTTTCAATAAAAAACATGAGCAACCAGGCCATAATATCAATGAACAAATCCCATCCTGGCATTAACAAAATCCCTTCCTTCAATTCAAACTATATTAGTAGAGCAAAAGATGACACTGTATTAATACAGTATATATTTTTATAGTAAAATATAGAAGTAGGAAGAAACATCTCATTTCCTCTGGGCCGCATGCCCTTTCAGACTTGTTACTTTTGATGACTACAAAAATTCTTCTGGGCCACAGGTTACACCAAAGTCAAATGTTTAAATATACTTTCCTACTGTTAGAATATTTAGGATATCATCTTGGTGAATGATAAAATACCTCAGTCTACAGTTTTCTGGCAAGCCTATAAACTCTTTCCTACTTTATATCAAAATATGGGTTGATAAATGAAAAATATTTTTATAGGAAGATATTGTTCTTTAATAAACATATATTGTTTTAAATTTATTTGGTATCAAATAGAATTGTGTATTATAAATTCCTATTTTCACTACACCATTTAATGTTTTATGCTTTTATATTCATAACAACTGATAAAATTATAATCTGTGCTTCCTAAAAATTAAAAAGTTAAACTAGTAGATATCCAACATTTTGATAATAAAAATCCCATGTTTACATGTATTATTTTAGTAAGTATGTCAATAACGATTTATTTATTCTATTCAAGCTTGTTATATAATTTTTAACGAGCCAACACAGGAAAGCTTTGAAACGACTATTTTAAAGATGTCAAATATTTGGTTTTAAGGGTTCTAATTTTACTAGAGCCATTCAAAATGTATATTTTTAATTTAGGATTTATGTAAATTTACTAAGAGCTCTAATAGTAATTAACATCGAATTTCAAAATTAATTTCGGAAGAGCCAATTTCCTTGATCAAGAGCCATAATATAGACCAACTCAGAGATATTTCCTTCCTTTCCCAGAGCCTATATTGCCAAACTTACATAACCTTAGTGGTTGTTGGCATTCTAATACATTATGGACTCTCTTTACTTCCGCGGAACACTCGAAGGTAGAAAACAACAAAACCTATAGCTAATAAATCAGGTCACTCCGGCTGGGTTACTGCCATCGCAACCACCGAAAACCCAAATGTTCTCATCTCTGCTTCCCGTGGTAAAAATAAGAAAACTTTAAAGTACTAAAAAAGTAGACAAGAGCATTATTGTCTGGGATCTAAAGCGTGATGAGCTTAACTACGGAGTTCCCCGCAGATCTCTGACTGGGTAAACTGCATGATAAATAGAAAAACTAAAATTTAAAAGTCACAACCACTTTATCGCCGATGTTGCACTTTCATCCGATGGTCAATATGCCATTTCCGCTTCCTGGGATAAAACTCTCCGTCTTTGGGATCTTAGTAACGGAAACACCCTCCGCACTTTCGTCGGCCACTCCAACGTAAGAAAAATCCTTCTCTGAAATCAATCTTAACAAAAGTAGGATGTGCTCTCTGTCTCATTCTCTGCTGACAATCGTCAAATTGTCTCCGGATCTCGTGACAAGACCATCAAACTCTGGAATACTCTTGGAGAATGCAAGTTTGACATCACCACTGACTGCCATTCCGACTGGATCTCTTGCGTACGTTTCTCTCCTAACCCTAGCAATCCCGTCATTGTCTCAGGTGGTTGGGACAAGATTGTTAAAGTATGGGATCTTACTCGCTTTAAGCTTCGTACCAACCATATTGGTCACTCTGGACCCATCTACACTGTAACTGTTTCACCCGATGGTTCCCTGTGTGCTTCCGGTGGTAAAGACGGTGTTACAATGCTCTGGGATCTTAACGAGGGTAAACATCTTTACTCTCTTGAAGCCAACAACCCAATTAATGCCTTGGTTTTCTCCCCCAACCGCTACTGGCTTTGCGCTGCTACCTCTTCCTGCATTAAGGTTTGGGATCTTGAATCCAAATCCATTGTCAGTGAGCTTAAGCCTGAATTCACTAACGTCGGTAAAAAATCAAACGAACCTGAGTGTACTTCTTTGGCTTGGTCCTTCGATGGCTCTACTCTGTTCGCTGGTTACTCAGACAATGTTATTCGTGTCTGGGGCGTTGACCATGCTTAAAATAAAAATAGTCCCCACTCAGTTCTTTTTCTAAGAAATTGCTTCACATTTTTCTTCAGACTAATTCTTTGATAAGCTCATGTTAATTTAAAATAGCATTCAGGAATTTTTTTTTAAAATAATTTTAGATAAGTCATGAAAATTTAAAGCTTTTTAACGTATATTGAATTATTTTTATAAAAAAAGCCTTATTGTTTTTTTATTTCATAGCCTTATGCTAATTTTATTTAAGCTAGTAATTGGTTGATAATAAAGTAGTTGACATTTTATTATGATATGTATAAAAAATTGGCCTTAACATGTATATTATTTTTATAAAACGATCAAGCTTAAGAAATTTAAAATAGCACTGAACTAAAGTTTACTACAAACTATAGGTTTGTTATAAACAATATATATCAATGTAGCCAAAAATGAGTAAAGATTATTGGTAGATTGTGGCAAATGCTTTAAGACCCTTTTTGTTATACTAAATACCAAAAAATAACCATACAATTAACTTTAAGTTATTATTAATATGTGTAATGATTAAATTCAAAAAATAAATTAGTTAGTGAATCTAATATATTTTCTATAATTTTTTATCCTTATGTATCTTTAATATTGCTTATATAATTTTAGATAACAGTATGTCATAATTAGTTATATTTAACTAGTAACAATGTAGATTAAGCATAATTTGGCCCCAGATTTTAACTTGGCCAAGCTTGCTTTTCCTTTTCAACCTCAGATATGTACAAACACTTAAAAAGAGTGATAATAATTTTTCTGAGTTTAGTGCTATCATAGTCAGTGATAGACAAGCATTAGGATAAAACTATTTTGACATTCATCAAGTAATCAGTGTATAGCAGATAAAATAAAGCCAGTCTGACTAAGTAGTATATTTATGTGAGTAATAAATAATGTAACTTTCAGAATTAATATAACTATTTAAGCTAACTGAAAACAGTTATTATGATTCCTGCTGTATTATAATTATATAATAAACCTCATTAGAATCTTATAAAAAAATTCATCAGCTACTCAATCACAGAGTTTCAACAATGTTGAATTCACATGACAAGACATTGACCTATTCAAGAAGGTATATTATCTAGCTTAAATCTTCACAGACTAGAAGTTAGAGTTTCTCAAGTTGAGCCTGATATCTGATATCTTATCAAAACTAATAGTCAAATATGATATCAAGCCAAATTAAACTTTAGAATCAGTACAGTAGTTTTGCAACCTATTCAGATAAACAAAATATACCAGATCAAAACAAAAGCCAAATAGTGTCACGAGTGTCATTTGCCTACTGATTATCAAAGGAATGGCGCCTCACCTGTGCGACTCAAAACTTGAACCTAATAATGATTCACCACTGACCAACAAAGGGACAGTGTCTCACTTTCCAGGTTCAAAACCCAGATTCCTAGGAACTGCCAGCCTGTGAATTATTAGACTTGAGCCAGGAACTGACCCAATTTCAGAGAAATTATTGATCCTGGCTAACAAAGCACTGACCACTTGCAAATTGTGCCTGGACAAGGACCCATCTAATCTAGTAATTAGTTGCCCAAAGTTGGAGAGTTTTCCTGTCAACTGCCAGCACTCTGCCTATGAGGTGTCACAAAATCAGATCCAAAGCTAACACCTGTCTCTGTGGCCCAGCGGGCCGCAAGATGATGACAAATTTCCTAAGACTAAATTGGAAATTGAAATTCTTTATCTGAGCTCAGCCAATAACACACTACTGCCTGTTGACGCCACCAAGATTTCCCAAGCCCAGGTAGACTCAAGCACTCAGCCCAAAGAAAATAGCAAAAGTTTTTCTATGACTGATAAGCATACTTATACCCTGAAGTTGCCAGAAAGTTGCTTATCATCATTCTTGCAATAAAAGTGTTATAGACATTTGGTTCTTTCAAGTTATCTCATACTTAATTTTAGCACTTTTACATTCACAGAACAATTACCCTAACCCAGCCCCGCCAGCCTATCATTTACCAGAAGCAGACACCAAGCCACTTGAATTACTCCAAATTTCCGTAATTTCTTTTGGCCCAGAATTTCTCTCTGTATTTTCCCAAGCCGGCTTACTCCTTACACATGACACTGTCAGTGACCCCCAGACCCAGTTGCCTAAAAAAACACAAGGCTGCTGCCAATATGATCTCTACCTAGTTGTTTGGTGTCATTTATATTACACTCACTGGTCTCATTGTTTTCATGATATCCACTAACGGCCCCTGGGCCCTATTGGGCAAATTATTTACCTACATTGTGAAGTTAGCACTCATCCTGTGATAAGCATTCTCCCCACAACTGTGAGGCGTTCTCTCACTGACCAGCCCAAACCTACTACAGGTTGGGTCACTGAAAAATAGTTTTACTTGAGTGTTAATTATACTTAACAAAAGTGTAAATTTCCTGGCCTTGTTTTTGGTGCTCAATAGAAAACCCCATCATAGACAAACCAAGAAGTGCTCAGGAAATTATCTCTTTTCTCTCAAATTAGACAATTTGGTTTATATGATAGAGAAAATTATTTTCTATAATACTCTCACAATTCTGTGGCAAACTTTCAGGATATCAGGCACTATGAGCTGGGCTGTCAAGCATATTAGTGTAAAGTTATTTGTCATGAATGACATTTCAATACTTGTATTGAAAACCCAAGAGTTAAACCCTGGTTCCCAGAAGGCGGATACAACCCTCCAGACTGGCCCAGGACCCACCAATCTGTTAAAAGACAGGCTCAAATCAGTGAATCACTCCGCGTTGTGCCGGCCTACTACAAAGGACCCTTCAAAAACAACTCGAGTCACACAAAGTGGACAGGGGACCGCCAACTTGCTAAATTGCGTACTCGAGTTGACGAGTTACTCCAAGACCTGCCAATCTCCCAAAGACAATTCCCCAAATGGTCATCAGATTGATGCTAACCTGGAGCCACCAAGGACCCAAACCTACGCAGCGGTTACAGCTTGCCTTAAAGAGGTTAAAACAAACCCTATTCTCAACTCTGCCAACAACCTGCTGGCATGCCACCCAGAAGGGGTAGTACCATTGGACTACTCAGGTGACATAGTGAACAGTGGCGGCAAAACAAAGCATTGCCTTTCCAATTTGCCAGAACAGGCACAACCTGGATCTGCCGCCCTTGAGACCCCAAGCCAAGACCCACGTCCCGCCAGTACCCTGTCCGCAAACCTGCACCCTGCAAAAATCAAAGGAGCAAAATCCCATGGTATAAAAACCTGGCGGTATGGTGAAGACCACATCATCATTTTTGATAATAAAGTTTTATGAACCTTTGGTTCAAACAAATCTTACCCTATCTAGTCTTAGTGATCTTCCATCTTAATTCCAGTCAAGAGACTGCCAGGCCGCCGCCCTCTCCCAAGACCAACCTGCCAAATTGTCCCAGGCATTATACCGTCGCCTGGGAGCCCCCTTTGGACCTGTGCATTTTACTGAATACCCACCAACCCGGCCTATTCAGAGTACGACTTGGAAACCATCCTCATTGCTGACCCTTTGGCAAGGACTAGAAGTACCAAGTACATAGGACACAAAGGAAAGAGGGTTGAGATTCCGCCCTTACTGTTCAAAGACAAGTACAATTACCTGCCTGCCTACTTTGTTCCTATGACTCCCCCTTTAACACCACAACCAGACTGCCCGTTGGAACCCACCGCCGCAGCTGAGGCCACCTCTACCCAACTGTTTGGAGTACTCTACATTACTTTGACAGGATTGGTAGATTCTATGGTCCCCAACTCCAGACCTTGGTCCTTACTCGGGCAATCTGTATATTATATTATCAAGTTAGCACCCATTCTGTGATGGGCCCTACCCGCCGGCTCAGCTGTACCTCATCCTGAGCCACCCAAGGCCCCTACTTACAACTGGCTTCCTGACATTATGACAATCTTTTTCAAACACAGTAACCTGGGCCCCAAGATGTTATTAACACTTGGGGCAACTTGTATGCTCCTTTTTGTGATAATCACTTATTACACCCATAAGGCACTTACCTCCCTGATACTCCCATGGATGAAGAACCAACCCACCAAAGAATTGAAAGACCCTGCACCTGGTGCAAAACCCCAGAACCCGGCCACATCACAAGTGCAAAATGTGATAGTGAACCAGACCACGACCAAGGTGGATATGCCCCAGATGGGCAAACTCACCTTAGAAGAAGCCCGCCAAGCCATGCCTGTCCTCTGCCTCCACTTCCAAACCAATGCCAACGCCTACCCCAGTGACACCACAAAAGTCTTGGGGGTGGCCGCCATGCTATCAGGAGACGCACTGGATTGGTTCAGGAAGGCCACCACCAAAGATGTTGAATTTTGCCTTGACTATTCAAAATTTGAAGCTGAACTCATGAGCACTGACAATGACCAAGACACCAGATACTATGCGCTGAACTCTATGTTAGAGATCCGACAAGCAAACCGCCCTATCCAAGCCTATATTGACAAGTTCCTTAAACTGAAAATGCGCACCCAACTTGAAGATGAATTATCTGCCATTATCTTCAGAAAGGGAGTTAATTCAGCCATGAGAGACCTGTTGAAGCACCACCCGCCTACACTGAGCCTAGAGGAATTACTGCCCCTATGCAAAGGCCTGAGTCTAAACCAAGAAGGACAGAACGTGAACCCTACCCAAGCCGGCAGAGCCATGACGCCCAATTGACCTGGAATGTCCCCTGACAAGTTACAACACCACTATTGAGATAGGTTATGTTTCTACTGCCACAAGACTGGGCATCTAACCAGAGCATGCCCTAAGAAGAATACACCTTCTGTATCCTTGGCGCAAATAAACACCTCTACACAATCTTATAAATTCATCCAAGTGACCATAGACTGTATGGGAATCAAGCGTCAGATAGAGGCCTTTATTGGCACATGAGCCAATGAAAGCTTCATTGACGCCAACCTGGCAAAGGAACTAGGACTAACAGCTTCAGAGCGCAGCCTACAAGTAACCATGGGAAACAGTTCCCTGGACACTGGCTACAAGTGCAAACAGGAACTTCCCTTGACAATTGGACAGAACATGCACCCAACTCCCTTGATCCTCTTGCCGGAATTGCCCCATCCTCTAGTACTGGGGGACTCATGGTCCAACAGACATGGTCTGATTCTAAATTATTGTGAGCAGACCACCACCTTAGGGTGACCTGAATCTTGTGACTCTGTTCTGTATGAGTCCCGGCAGAACCCTGACCAACAGACTCTTAACCATAAAGATGGAGTCCAGCGTCGGGACACTACCTATCCCCCTGCAAAAGTGGGACCACATATTTAGCAAAAAAGAGGCCACAAAACTGCCCAGCCACTCCATATACGACCACACTATAGACCTACTACCAGATACCCAACCACACCACAGCCCCATCTATAGTTGCAATCACTGAGAACAAGTGGCTTTGAAAGCTTATCTGGAGGATATGACAAAAAAGGGGTTCATCCAAGTATCAAAGGCCCCGTGCTTGTCACCAATGCTGTTTGTAGGGAAGAAGGACGGCGGAATGCGCCCCTGCATGAACTACCAGAAGCTGAATGATATCACTGTGAAGAACTGCTATCTCATCCCCAATGCCAATGACCTTTGCGACGTACTAACTGGAGCCCAGGTGTACTCAAAAATTGACCTAAGAGATGCGTTCAACCAAATCCAAATAAAAGAGGGCAACAAATACAAAACAGCGTTCAAGACCAGGTATGGACTCTACAAATACCTGGCAATGCC
This sequence comes from Entomophthora muscae, assembly GCA_014839935.2. NCBI lineage: Eukaryota > Fungi > Entomophthoromycota > Entomophthoromycetes > Entomophthorales > Entomophthoraceae > Entomophthora > Entomophthora muscae. The sequence goes on along the minus strand of QTSX02005270.1, from coordinate 57,431 downwards.
ATTTGGACTATGCAACGCCCCCAGCACCTTCCAGCGCATGATAAACACAGTATTGGGTAAATACCTTGACCAGTTCTGCGTGGCCTACCTTGACAACATTCTCATCTACAGCAAGACCCATGAGGAACACCTGCGCCACCTGGACCTTATACTAGAAAAACTCTCCCAAGCAAACTTACATGCTAAACTTAAGAAGTGTGAATTCTTCCAGTCTGAAGTTGAGTTCCTGGGATACATAGTGAAGACCAGCAGGTTTGCCATGGCACAGGACAAAGTAGAAGCAGTAACATCTTGGCTGGTGCCCAAATGCAGGAAAGATGTGAGAAGTTTTTTGGGCCTGGAAAATTATTGCAGGGATTTAATCCAAAATTTTTCTCTGATAACCTTACCCCTGACCCGCCTTTGCTCAGACAAGGTTTCCTTTTCTTGGACTGACAAGTGCACGTCAGCATTTGAGGCCCTGAAGCTTGCTTTCACCTCTGCCCGCATCCTGGCCATGCCTGACCCATCCAAGCCATTTGTACTGGAAACCAATGTATCTGACTTTGCAGTGGGTTGGGTTCTTCTTCAGGAAGGAGGGGATGGTATGCTACATCCTGTAGCATATTATTCCAAGAAGATGCTGCCTGCTGAAGGAAACTACCCAATCTACAACAAGGAGATGCTTGCAATAATGAAGACCCTGAAACATTGGCGCTGGTACCTATGTGGTACTGAATTTCCAGTAAAAGTCTTAACCAACCACAAGAACTTGGTTTACTTCTTTAAATCCAGACAGCTAAACCAGAGGCAGGCCAGATGGGCCTTGGAACTGGCTGACTATACCTTGGCCATTGACTACAAGCCTGGGAAGGTGAACATAGTACCTGATGCCCTGAGTAGAAGAGCTGATCTGATTCCTTCCTCTACAGAAACTAAGGACCACAACACACATGTACTCCTTGACCTGGCCAGCCTAGGCATCCAACTGATGTACATAAAAATCATGGCCCGCAAACCTGACATAATTGAGGCGCAGAAACAAGACAAATACTCAACAGACCTTGTTGCTGACTTGACCTCAGATCCAGAAAGCCGCCACCATAAGAAAGGATTCTCGCTGAAAGGATCCACCCTGCTATTACACAACTGGATCTATGTACCAGAAGGTGAAACAAGGACCAAAGTACTAATTGACTATCACAACTCAGAGATGGCTGGCCACCCTGGCAGACTCAAGACACTCCAAGGAATCAAGAAGAATTACGCTTGGCCCCAACTGGACAAAGATGTGGCCGCCTACATCAAAGGCTGTGAGACATGTGGAAGAACTAAAACCCGTAGATCCAAACCTGAAGGCCTGCTAAGACTGCTAGACATACCCGCGGGGCCCTGGCAGTCTGTTTCAATGGACTATATTGTAGAGCTGCCCCCCTCCAATGCGTTTAATGCCATCCTGGTCATGGTAGATAGGTTTACTAAGATGTCTTATTTTGTCCCTACCACCACTCACTACACTGCTGCAGAGACAGCTAGACATTTCCATGACCGCATCCTAACTCAACACGGCACTCTGTTGGAAATCATCACTGATAGAGGACCACAATTCACCTCCAAATACTGGACTCAGGTGATGAAGGACTTGGGGGTAAAGCGCTGTGTATCAACCTCCTACCACCCACAGACCAACAGCCAGACTGAACGTGTGAACCAAATACTTGAACAATACCTACAATGCTATGCCAACGCTAACCAGGATAACTGGGCCAAGATGCTACCCATGGCACAGTATGCCTACAACAGTAAAGACCACGCCTCCATGGGAATGTCCCCCTTCAAAGCCAATTATGGATTTGACCCATCTTGGGATCTCAGTATTGGCAGTAAGGAAATAAACCCGTCAGGACAAACCTGGATTGAACAGATACATGACACCCAACAAACCTGTCTTAAGAATCTGACCCGCACTGTCCAGACTTATAAGACTTTTGCCAACAAAAAGAGAATTCCTGGGAAACCATTGAAGGTAGGGGACAAAGTCTATCAGGACTCTTGAAACGTGCCTCTGACTGTTCCCTGTCAGAAGTTAGCCCACAGAAGAAGTGGCCCCTACAAGATCACCAAACTAGTGGGTGAAGTAGCATTTGAACTAGAATTACCCCCTTGTGGAAAATACACAACATCTTCCACCGCGCACTTCTATTCAAGAAAGAAGGAAACTCCCTCCCCCACCAGAAACTTAAGACTGATCCCCCTCCCATCCAAGTAGGACGCTCTGAAGAATACAAAGTTGAATATATTCATGGAGACCGTACCCACTATAAAACCCTCCAGTACTACGTCAAGTGGAAGGGATACCCACCTGAGAAAAGCACCTGGGAGCCATTAAGCAACCTACCCAATGCCCAACTAGCAATCCAACAATACCTTGAGAAGAAGGCCAGGAAAGAAGGGACCCCTGGGAAGGAAGGGGATGATGTCATGAATGACATTTCAATACTTGTATTGAAAACCCAAGAGTTAAACCCCGGTTCCCAGAAGGCGGATTCAACCCTCCAGACCAGCCCAGGACCCGCCAATCCGTTAAAAGACGGGCTCAAATCAGTGAATCACTTTGCGTTTTGCTGGTCTACTACAAAGGACCCTTCAAAAACAACTCAAGTCACACAAAGTGGACAGGGGGCTGCCAACTTGCTAAATTGCGTACTTGAGTTGACGAGTTACTCCAAGACCCGCCAATCTCCCAAGGACAATTCCCCAAATGGTCATCAGATTGATGCTAACCTGGAGCCACCAAGGACCCAAACCTACACAGCGGTTACAGCTTGCCTTAAAGAGGTTAAAACAAACCCTATTCTCAACTCTGCCAATAACCCCACCAACTGCTGGCATGCCGCCCAGAAGGGGTAGTACCATTGGACTACTCAGGTGACATAGTGAACAGTGGCGGCAAAACAAAGCATTGCCTTTCCAATTTGCCAGAACAGGCACAACCTGGATCTGCCGCCCTTGAGACCCCAAGCCAAGACCCACGTCCCGCCAGTACCCTGTCCGCAAACCTGCACCCTGCAAAAATCAAAGGAGCAAAATCCCATGGTATAAAAATCCTGGCGGTATGGTGAAGACCACATCATCATTTTTGATAATAAAGTTTTATGAACCTTTGGTTCAAACAAATCTTACCCTATCTAGTCTTAGTGATCTTCCATCTTAATTCCAGTCAAGTAGACTTCCAGGCCGCCACCCTCCCCCAAGACCAACCTGCCAAATTGTCCCAGGCATTATACCGTCCCCTGGGAGCCCCCTTTGGACCTGTGCATTTTACTGAATACCCCCCAACCCGGCCTATTCAGTTTACGACTTGGAAACCATCCTCATTGCTGACCCTTTGGCAAGGACTAGAAGTACCAAGTACATAGGACACAAAGGAAAGAGGGTTGAGATTCCGCCCTTACTGTTCAAAGACAAGTACAACTACCTGCCTGCCTACTTTGTTCCTATGACTCCCCCTTTAACACCACAACCAGACTGCCCGTTGGAACCCACCGCCGCAGCTGAGACCACCTCTACCCAACTGTTTGGAGTACTCTACATTAGTTTGACAGGATTGGTAGATTCCATGGTCCCCAACTCCAGACCTTGGTCCTTACTCGGGCAATCTGTATATTATATTATCAAGTTAGCACCCATTCTGTGGTGGGCCCTACCCGCCGGCTCGGCCGTACCTCATCCTGAGCCACCCAAGGCCCCTACTTATGACTGGCTTCCTGAAATTATTCCCCTCTTTGGCCTTAGATAGAAAATTTCTTTTGTGTCAAACCATAAAATGTTCCCAAATTCCTGCCAAACCTTTAAATACTTTGAAAGACTTGGCTCACACAATTGATGAGCAATGTTTTTTAAATATTGTTCCCAAGCTCTCACTTTCCATCACATTTTTCTTGCCCAATGATGAAGAAATCTCTGATCAATTTAGACTGTTATTTGGCTTGGTGTCACTCATTTCTAAAAGTGATTTAGCTCAGCCAATCAAAGTTTTTGACATTAAAGTCCCAGTTTTGCCCAGAATTCTAAGACTTAAACACAGCTATCTATTTTAACATTCCCAGACAATCATCTTTCACCCAGAAACTGTTTTAAAATTTTCCAAACTATCAGTCTTGGGATTGAAAACTTTATCTCACAGCCAACCAGGAGGCTGCCCTGCTCTTGATGGCCCTGCTACAATTAATACAGCTTTTTAAAAGACAAACAGCCCTACTTTAGGTTTCTGCTTGTCTATTTTTTATCATTAAAGACTTAAACCTCCAAACATATTTTTTTAGAGAGCTTTTGTAAAGTCACTTCCCCCTTTAGCCTTGAACAGGACAATCTTCCTGCACTGCACAAAAAAATCTGCTCAAAAGCCAGCCAGGCCCCTCAATTTCCTTGAAATTTAGCCCACAAAATTGATGAGAGATTTGTGTTGGCATACCCTTCCCAGGTGGCAAACACTGATGTGTTGAACTCTGTTCCCACTTGAGAGGAATCTCTGATTAATTTAGACTATTTTTTGGCTTGGGCTTATCTGCACTTAAAATTAATTAAGTTGAAACAATCAGGTTGCACTACTGCTAAATTGTCAAATTCCAATCTAACTGAATTGAATGCTGATTCAAATCACTCCAACAATGCTAGCCAATCAGAGTCAAATTTAGAAATTATTGCAAAACCCTCCAACTCACTGAAGAAGTACTTGCAAAATTTCTCCCCTACCCAATCAAATCAATCTCCTGGGTCAGATGACCTTTCAAACTGAAGCCTGTCCCTTAAAGCAAGACAGGGGACTTTTGCCCCCCTGCTTGCTCATTTTAATAAGCAAAATTTACTTTCCTCATTTTTGGGTTTGTGATCATTTTCTTGGAAAATTATATATTGTTCTTTTTTTGATTCCCTGGCTTGTTAGTAGAAGTTTAATAATTTCTTACCTACCTGGTCTTTACCTGGTTCCTGGCATTGTCTTCAGAGCTTCTAGAGTTGAAGTTAACTCTGTTAAACTTGCTTACCTCACTCGCTTTCAAAAATTCAACTTGAACTTTAAATTAGTATTTTATCTTTAATATACTTACTTTAGTTTTGATTCTGTTTCTTGTTTGCTTTGTTGTCTTCTCTTTCTACTTATACTTTGAATAATTTCTCTTGCTTTATATTAAAGTGTATAGTCATCAATTGTTGTCAATTGACTTTGAACACCTCCCGCGGGCCTCTATCTGTTTGGTTTTCTGTTTTCTCTTCTGCCCTTCCATCAAATCATAGAAAGTTTGTTGCACTTGTGTTTTCCCCTCCTTTTCTTTTTTTGGTGTTGAATGTTGGCCTTATTTTTGAAATTTGTGGCCTTTATCCTGGCTCCTGCCCTGGTGTTGATTTGGACCACTTCCTCAGACCTTTGGAGTTGTGTGTCCAATTCTTTCCACCTGGTAGAAAGTAACCCCAGCCACTTCATGCATGTGTTTGAGGACTTCCCCAGACGGGCACAGGATATTTTTGCCACTAGTGAGAGCGTAGTGAGAAGCCTTGCTTGTGATGACCTCAAATTTCCTGTTATTGAAACTTTTTTGCTACACTGTCATGTCAACCCTCCCTGATGCCCCCCTCTCCTGAGGCCCCTATTGTTCAGGTCCAAGAGGGTGACTTGGGTACCCAAAAGTACCTGTCCAAACACGCTTTGTGATTGCTTGGTGGGATCATCTTGATGGGTTTGGACTCCTACTTTCTCCAACTACCTGCTGCGTCCTCTTTGTGGACACCACTTTGAGCTGCCATACCAGCTTTTCATTGGATGGTGTCCTGGTAGATCCTTTCCCCAGGATGGGAGCCAAACTTAGTTAGTTAGTCCCCCTCTCTCACAGCTTTTTAACCTAGAGTTTTTTTAAAAGTGTTAGTAAAATATTGAGTTTTATTATCTGTCAGGATTGATAATTTACTCCCCCTGAAAAACCAGGCCCAAGGGCAGGATTCAAACCCTGGCCCTGATTTCCTATGAGCTGCCAGCCCTGAGGACCCATGGGCCAGCCACCCGTGTTTTTCTGAGACTAAAACATCCCAAGTTGCGGCCAAGGATGATTTTCAAAAAGATAAAGCCAGACAAACCAAAGGAATTATCACACCAAATGAATGAGTAATCAAGACATCTAAAAAGGCAACAAAATTCCTACCACCTGCTTTATGAGCTTGAAGACCACCCTAGTATCCAATCAGGATGTATCACTAGAAGTAAGCACAGGCTCATGGCACAACCTCATGACCACAACTGTCAGGAATATTCCTGACAACACCTTGGTTCAGGACAATATTTTGTGCACAATCAAACTCAATAAACAAAATAAAAAATGGAAGCAGTTCCCTCTTATTGGGGAAACTGCCGCAAAAATCCAAGGCAAGGAAATGGAAATTAAAAATAAATTTTTTTATTTAGACGGGTTTTATACCCTGCCCGCGGGCCGCACAGCCGTCTGCCAGCTGTCTGCAGGCTGCACGCCCAACTGCCAGGTGCCCGCCGGGCCTGGCAGCTTGCCTGCACCCGCCCGCCCTCAGCCAGCCAGCCAGCCAGCCCCTGCCCGCCCACCCACTCCCGCTAGCCAGTCCCCTGCCCAGGCCACCAAATGGGGAAACCAAAAAAGGCAATTTTCCAAAACCCAAATGGAGGGGGAACTGCTGCCCAAATTTGGAATCTACCAAATTTGGGAGGGGCTGACAAGCTGCTCAACCCACCCATTCCTGCATTAACTGCAGAATCCAAAATTGGATGCATGAAAACATCCAATGATACATCAAGCCAATGCAAGCCCAGAAGTAAAAATTCATTGCCTGCACACCACTACCAATTCCCCTCCTAAAAAGGAATTCCAGACAACACCAAGTGTTTGGGATTACCTGTCCAGTGTTTTACTCTATTCATTCCACCACAAGGATGATAGTATATAATAAAGCCAATTCACTTGATGATAGTTTGTGCTATCATTGAGTGAAATTACCCCTCAATAGTATCACATAAATCAATCAGAACTTTACCCTACAAGAAAGTTAAAGACACTAAGCTTTGTCTGCCCTTTCCCAGGATCAGAAGATGAACCATTTAATCTTCTCAGCTGTACTCACAGCCTGCCTAGGAATTGGGGGCCACCAATACAATCACCAGCATGGGCTGTTCAATAAACCACTTGGCAAGTACATCTACAAGGAGCCAGCACAGCTAAACTCCTCCAAGAAGTACTCCTGGCCCACACTGGTGTTGCCCCACTCCGCCCAGTCCGTAGCTATATACACCTGTGTATACTACGTACTTACATATTTTGCCAGTAATTTTGGTCAATATAACGTACAGTAGTTTTAAAAGCTATGGCAACAACCAAAAATACCTCAGATTTGAACAAAATGATTTCAGATTTAAATGAAATCCAACTCTCAGGTTAAAATATACACTCTTTTAACAGGGTTTATTGGCATTAATGGGCAGAATGGGTCAACACAGCAACAAAGTACTCATGCGCAAAGCAAAATCATTCAAAATATAATCCAAAATACATGGATTCACAAACAAAATGGTGTGAGTTGGCTTTTGGTGTACATATGTTTACTATGTGAATCAGTGACAAAATACACCCAAGCGTGGTGTGTCAAAACTCAATCCAAAAACAAAACACAATAGCAACTCACTACGTAAACAAAATCACTCACACAATGTGTGCAATGGATTGTAATCCTGAATGATACCAAGGTATCTAAAATAAGACACAAGATCTGAAACATAAATTTTAAAAATATTGTGTTGGGTGCTTAATTTGGCATAAAATCTGGGAAAAGGGGTGGAAATTATTTTGGGTATTCTAAAATGGGTGCCGTAAAACCAAAAACAACTAACTAAGAAATAAAAAATCTATAATTGGGATATTGGGTGGGAAAAACTCTAATTAAATATCCATATTCAGATAAAAGCAAAAATTAAAATTATGGAGTAACTTAGTTGAAATTTATTTAATATTTTATTAAATTGTCCAAATGGAAGGAACACAACAACAGAGTACTAATACACCCGTTGTGTGCTGCAGTTGCGGTTGCCCCCGCGGGTCAAAGAATAGAGTTAGTGCAACCCAAGTGCCTACTCAAGGAGGAGACGGGAGAGGAGAGTTCCATAGTGAAGCTGCACTGACACAGCTGGTTCAAGGAGCACAAGCTGCTAGGGTGCAGAGCATAAACCCTTGGGTCCTAAAGCTGACCCAGAAGCCCACCAAGGTCACCACTACAAAGAAAGTTAGAAACAAGCAGGTAGAACTTATGTTGCATGTGTTTGACGTTGTGTACCGGCAAGAGTCGGTCCCGTCAGCCATGCTGGAGAAGGTGAAGCCTGTACTTGATACTAGCTACAAGCCCTACGTCAGTGATGGCAATCAGGAGGATGACAAGGAGCCCCAGTTCTACCAAACTAATGAGGGACAGCTGGTGTTAAAAAAGGTTGCAGCCTTCTATACCAAGGTACCTATGCCCTGTGTTGTGCCCAATGCCAATGAGTCAATCCCCACCGCTAAAAATCCCGCCCAGAAGCGCATCCCCAACATTAAGCGCATCATCCTTCTCTGGCTCATGAGGGAATCTGGCAATTACAAGGTGGCTGCGGCTCTTGTTGGGGTGGATCCCAAGTACGCCTCAAAGACCTTCAAAAAGTTCATTGATACTGGCCAAGTCCTTGCCGCAGAGAAATCCTTGCGTGTTTCAACCATGCTCACCAAGGAGCAAAAATGGGCAATCCACCAGTGGATAACCCAAGATTGCCATCTTGAAATGGCAAATATACAGGCCATGGTCAAGTCTGCTTTTGGGATCAAGGCCTCTATTTCCTTCTATTATCATTTGGTCAAGGGAATGTACTTTTCCTGGAAAAAGCTCAGGGTATCCCCCTACAATTGGAACAGCCCAGCCAATATTGAGACCCGGAAAAATTACGCTGAGGTGTACACTTCCCTCAAAGCCAAGAGGACGGTGAAATTCTATTATATTGACAAATCAGCTTTTGCCTTGTTGATGCGTAATGCGTATGGGTATGTCCCCAAAGGCTCCAATGATGGGATGGCTTGGCGTGCTGCAGTCTGCGCCACAGCATACTCAATGGTGGCTCTCCTTGGTCCAAAGGGGGTCAAGCTCTACCAAATAATACTAGGCTCCCACAATAGTCGGACCTTCCTATCATTTCTCCAATTGGTCCAGGAGCACCTGAGGCGCACAAGCCCAGGCTTCACCAACATAATTGTATTGGACAACGTTGGTCTCCACAAGGTGGCAGATATTCTTGAAGAATTTCCATCAATTGACACCAGCATTGCAGTGGGCCCCCAGCAATTAGCCACAGCAAATATGTGCCTTCTCTTCCTCCCTGCCTGTTTGCCCTTCATAAATCCCATTGAGGAAGTCTTTGAGTGGCTCAAGCAAGTCATCAAGCAAGGAACCCCAACAGGGACTGAGGACCTGTTTGATTTTCTACAGGCCGGGATCCATACCCTCCCAGCTGAGACTGTGGCCAAATTCTATGGCCACACTGATTTGTTCATCCCTGCGTGTGTTACAGTAGAAAATCAAATGGAAGGGATAGAGCGTCCTCATAAAACCAGAAACCAACAAAGAACCGCAGCCAAACCCCTGAAAGAAATAGACAACTTAAATGCTAGTATAGACAAAAAATGGGTCAAAGCTGGGGTCGCCCAAATAGCCCTGGAAAATCTAGACTTGTCTTATTTTTACCCAAATAATTATAATAAGAAAATTATGCGTTATACACTATTTGGGGATGGCAGCGCTCGACCCGCTGGTCCCCAAAATTTTCAGGATTATGACTTCATTGACTCAAATTCCAAGGCAGGACCCCCAACTGCTGAAAAGATTCTTGCCAGCCAATCAGATGCCACCAAACCCCCTCCTCTCCCATCCTGAATTCCCTTAAGACTCCCCCATTTACCTCTAGAAACTTGTTTCTAGATAGCTTATTTTCCCTCAAAATAAAAGAAAGTTTATCCTAAAATGATGGCTTATCTGGGGCTGTTAGCCCCTGTCCTTGAAAGATCAGCCGTTGTAGCAGTCAAGGTTGCTGTCAACTCCATGTCAGCAACCTGGCCTGCCCTTTTCATGCCAATGCCTTCATATTCTTTCTCTAATTTCCCTTTGCAAATCATTTGCTTGTTGACAATTTTAACCTCCATCTTCTGCTACACCACTGTTGGATCCAAGATGTTGAAGATGTCCTCCCAATTTGGTCTACTGCTTGTTAAGCAACTCACAATCTGTTTATTATATCCACATTGTATTTTCTTGAATCACGCTGCATACCATTTCACTCTAACAGCGTGCCTAGCCAAACAGCCAATCAATTAAAGGCTTAGTGTGTCCAACTTTTTTATATTATCTTATTTGCTATTCAAGATTTATTAATTATCATTTTATATTTAGATGTTTCCACACCCATAATCACATTCAGTAGGACAATCAATAAAGGTTAGTAATTTATTTATTTATAATCATTTTTTATTGTGTTGTCTAAGGGTATCCCAAACGCTTGATACTGGATTAAGCAAACACATTAATATCACTTTGGTCAAATAAATATAAAAGTAGTTTTAAAAAAATTAAATGTAAAATGTACAGGTTAGAATTTATTTTATTAACATATTATTTTATGCTTTTATGAAACCTGTTTCCGCAATATATTTTGCAAAACTTGTTTGCTAAAATATTATTTGAAAAAATATTTATAATATAAAAATATAGTAGAGTATAAATATATTTATTGATATAGAGATAAAATTAAGTGCACCTATAATGGGTTCATAGGTATGTACCCACCCCACAATGGAGATGGCGCACAACCTCCACCGCCACACTGTGGATGGTGGATACACCTGTATTAAAGTATTAACACCTGCTAGTAAAAGGAAGGATGGTGAGGTGGGAGTGAAGCAGCAGCTTTTCAGGCAGGGCTACAAACCCGTATATCCCAGCCAGGGCCAGGGCGTCTTGGATTACATGGTCCACCAAGTCATATCCAGGGGGGACCTTCTTCCCGTCCAATGCAAGCCGGGCCTCATCAATTCCCAGAAGGACCCCATCCAGGTCCTCTACAGACGCGCCCATCCCAAAGTATAATAGGAACCCCAGGTAAACAACCAGATGAAGCCTTTGTCCAGCAAAGGCTTCTGTAAACTTGCACAATTTTTTGTATACAGCGCTAATCTTCTTCTTGTGCTTGGTTTTGGCAAAGGTCAGCTCCATAGCTGCAGGGACCCCCGTCTTGTTGGCACTCCAGGCCAGCCCAAAGTCCTCCGGGAGGATTTTTGTCTTCTTTAAGGCTGTTGCATCTGCAACAGCCAATTTTGACACCGCGCGCCCAAAGTTCTTCAACAGGTAAGAGATGGTATGCTCCACCGGGAAGCAGAAGCAAGAAGCCACATGAGCCTGGCCCATCTCTGGTATATTCTTGAATGGGAGCGTTGCTAGGATGTCCCAAACAAGCTCAATGGAGTTTACACAGTAAACTCCACCAAGGTTAACCAGGTCTAGGCAGACCAGGTGGGCATCCTTGTAAGCAGTAATTGCCCACTCAGATGCCCCCTCACTATGCAAAAGCCCAGCCAATGCCTCCCTGGACATTGGGAATGTACCATGAATCCTGTCTTTAAGCTCCTCCAAGACAGGGGGGACAGGAAAAGCTGCCTAGCCACATGATTGGCATAGTTGGAGTAAAAGGTGGGGGGGGACAAACAGAACCAAGACCCGGCAGAGTTCTCCATCAACATCTTCTAAAAAAAGGTAAGTATTTAAGAAATTTTATTAATTATAATTTTTTAGGTTACCTTCTTGGGTTTCTTCCTTGCCGGCGGCTTCAGCTGGCTTTGCCATTATTGGTGCAAGCAGTTGCGCAGGCAATTTGGTATCCTCTTCCCTGGCACGCTTGGCAGGTTTGAGGTGGGTATACATATCTGGGTCATCAACCCAGACAGACGGCACAGAAAGATTATATGCCTTGAACTGGAGGCCCTCAACCACAGTTTTTTGAATATTTAGTAAGCGCTTGATTGTCTTCTCTGGGGTGTCTGGCATTTTTGACATCAGTGCCTTTGCAGAGACCTTGTTGATTATGTCTTCAGTGAGGACGTCAGACTTCACTTTGGCTTTGACCTTGCGGTCAATGTCCTTTATTTTGGCAATTGCCAAGTTGAGATCCTTCAGAAGCTTCTCCAATTCTCTCATTTGATTTTTTTACTAACCTTTCCATATGTTTTTATAGCTTTTGCCCAAATAAAATCTTTATTATTCTGATACTGTTGCCTCTTTGTTTATTTCTATTTTGTTCTTATTTGCTACATTATCCCATCTTTTTACCCATTGTGTATATGTTTTACGCTCATCTCAACATGTGTTATTTGCTTTGTGTTGGCATTGTTTCCTTAATTGTCATATTATTTTTGGTGCTTTCCACAGTCCCTTGTGAAAATATTAACAACAATTTGGTGATCAGCTAAATTTGAATTAGAAAATTATAGTGTTAACTGTTTTTAGATAAAGTTGTTACTGATCCAAATTCAAAACCTTAATGATACACTTTAAGCCAATCAGGAGCCAAGTGATAAAGTGATTGTTGTGACATAAAGGGTCATTCAATAATTATTCGATGCATGTGCGCTAATTAATATGATTGGCTGGATGTTTTTCCATTGTACGCCATTGCCACTGTGGAAAATTGTTGATGGACTAGTGCTAACCCAGCAGCTGATTGGGAACTAGTCCATCAACAACTTGCCACAGCAGCAATGGCGTACAATGGCAAAACATCCAGCCAATCATATTAATTAGCGCACATGCATCAAATAATTATTGAATGACCCTTTATGTCACAACAATCACTTTATCACTTGGCTCCTGATTGGCTTAAAGTGTATCATTAAGGTTTTGAATTTGGATTAGTAACAACTTTATCTAAAAACAGTTAATACTATAATTTTCTAATTCAAATTTAGCTGATCACCAAATTGTTGTTAATATTTTCACAAGGGACTGTGTTTAAGTGCTAAAAATAACTGTGTTCTGGATCTAGATACACAACATAGTAAATATATGATTTTATAGAAATAAGTTGAACATAAAGAATAAACCCAACTATAAACAAAGAGAACCTGAACAATTGAAATCCAAAAAAAGATAATATAAATAGAAAATGTTTGGTGACAGGGGGTTTATTGGGGCAGGGAAGAGTCATGCCTAGGAGGCAGAATAACACAGGAAGGAAGATGTAGAGCTGGTGCTTGCCTGGGGGGACTGTGATTGGGTGGATGGGGCTGGAAGGTGGGGGGTAGTGGTGATGGGGGTGGAGGCAGAAGGGTTGATTGTGATGGACGCCATGTACTGCTCATTGTACTCCTTGTTGGTCATTAGCTGGATGGGCTGATAGGTGGCAGTGGCCCAAGGTGGAAGGCACTTATCCTTACGTGATTGGTTGCCCATGTTAACGTGGAAAACCATTTGGGCAAACAAGTCAGCCACCATCTGGCAGCCAAAGAGAGAATTGTAGTCAAGGACCCCAAGATAGAGGTCCTTGAAAGCCTGAGGGCGGCGCTCCTGTAGTGTATCTCCAATGTTGAAGAAGGCAACATCTGCTAGATGGATGTCTGCGTGACCAGCTGGGTACACAGAGGCCTGGTGCCCGCGTTGCTTGATGGCCTCAAGGGTGGTGGAGCTACCCTCCATCTGGTGGCTTAAGAAAATCCGGTATTTGAAATTTGAGTCATCCCAGGAGTCAAGTAATCCACCAAAGATGTGGCTGTATGAGTAGCCATTGGTAAAATCTGGGGTTTTCTGATAGTAGACAAAACCCTTGGCTGAAACAGCCAGAAACGCACCAATGAACAGCCCCTTTTTGACCTTCTTCCTTCCTTTTTGGGTGGAAGCTCTTCCTTGGGTACCAAAATCATCAAAAGCTATGGATAGTTTATAGTAAGAGATGAAAATGACATCATCTGACAGACTAGTCAAGCATTAAACCAGGGTTGATTTGATGGTGGTGTCATACGGGGAATCCTCAGCGCCATCCCATTGGTTGCCGGCAAAATTGGCAAGAATCTGTATTGAGGCCACCTTCCCATACATCCATAGCTTGACCATGCACTCAGACACCCAAATGCCATGGTGTGCAAGTTGTTTCTGGACCTGGGTCAAGGGAAGCTTGGGGTCCCACTGGAGGAAGTCAAGCATTATTGGGTAGGCCTCACTGATTTGGGACTCAGGGGCCTTCTTGGGCTTCTTGGCTGTCCCAATCAGATTTCCCTTATTCATTAGGCTGTTGAATTCCCGCATTATGGTGGCTCAGGTAAATTGCAACTGGGCGGCAATCTGATCCCAAGACAGACCCTGCAGGTTGAGTGCCAAAATTTCCTGAAGAATTTGGGCGGTGATGATTTGTTGCTTGGGGCGCTGGGCCGGGAGAGCTGGAGCCTGATTGGCTGTAGGGGGGCAGGTTGGCTGGTGGCAGGAGTTTGTTCCAAATCAAGGTTGCCAACCTGATTGGTTGGTTGGTGGGCAGCTTGTGCAGGGGTGGGTACGGGAGCAGGGGCAGAGCTAGACACTAAGTGACTCTCAAACAAGTCAAAGCCATAGGGGTCGGTGGTCAGGTACAGGTCAGCTTCCTTGTTACCCACCTCAAAGGCTTGGGTGTAAACAGGTGCCTCCATGTTCTGAGCCTTGCCTCCATTGAAGCTGGCTTGGCTGCTGCTGGCTTGGCTGCTGGCGCGGTTGAAGATGTTGCTATTGAAAACCATATTGTAAAAAAACCTAGGATAAAATCACTAAAAGTAGAAAATTTAAAATTTAATGATTTATTTTTATTTTAATCTTGAGTCCATATTTGGAAGGTTCTCAAAACCATTCCATACAAATCTAGAGCCATGAAAATGAATAAAATGCCTCTGTTCCTAAATTAGATAGCTGTTAATTGGCTGTTAAACTGTTATTTTTCTATTTTAGGCTGCTCATACTACACATCTTGTGTGAGTTCATTTTGTTTTGTGCTTGTGTAATCTTGCTTCTAGATTGCTCAAGTTTTGTTTCACTTTAGTCCTTCTGTTGGTGCCTCATATGAATCCTGATTGGATTATAATATACCCTGGAATAGCATCCATCCATTTCACTTGTTGTGTCAGTTCATTTTGTTTGTGGTTTGAACTACACCACTTGATGTTTGATATAATTTTGTATAATGGGCTAGTAAAATTTTGTTTTTTGTTTGACAGTTCATTTATTAACTGAAAACATTTAAATGAATTGAATCCTGAATCTTGTGCAACTTAGATTTTGTTTAAATCTGAAATCATTTTTTTAAATCTGAGGTATTTTTGGTTGTCACCATAGCTTTTAAAACTACTGTACACGCCAAGGTCTTCAGATGGATGATGACGGTCTACCCCATTGTGACGGCCCTCACAGGATTTCAAGTTGCCAACTTGGTACCTTATTTTGCTAAAATACTCTCTCAATTGTTGGGTCTTTACAGTATGATAGCACCACCACTGGGGCTTACACCAACGGCCCCAGGCTCAACCATGTTTGGATATCTTACCTTGATATGCCTTACATTCCTGATTTCCCTCCTACTTGTCTGTTACACTTGTCTTTGCTGCTTCCAGGCCCTCCAATCTAGAGGAGAGACCACACAACCCACCAGTACCCACCAAGTTCAGAATGTTATCCTAAGTCAACTTTTTTAAATCCACAATCCATTCCTCCAAGAAACAAGCAATATTCACCCTGCTCTCCTTCTCTCACACCTTGTTTGAAGCTGAGCCAGCCCGCTTTACCACCAACGTCCAAAAGGTTCTTCACGTAGCAAATCAACTCACTGGTCAACAGAAAGACTGGTTTGCTGCCATTGTACTAAATGAACTGGGGTTATGCCACAACTTTAACTCCTTCAGCCAGAAGTTGTTGGACTCAGTCAGCTCCCCTGAGGATCTAAACAATACCCGTCAGAAACTGTACTCTCTGAGACAAGGGACATCTACCACTGCCTGCTACACCAAACAGCTCTCAAAGCTCAAGGAGGCTCTCAACCTGGATAGTGATGAAGCCTGCTACTTGTATTATGCAGGGCTCTCACCCCAAGTCCAGGAGTTCCTCCTCCACCATAAGCTTCCTGAGACTTAAAATGAGGTCATCCAAGACGTTCAAACTTGGGGAGCGCGGTATCAAAATACCCTCCCCGCCAAGGCCACCCACCTCAACTCTGTTCAAGTTGAGGTTGCTGGACCACCCACTGATGCCAAAGCCCCCTGTCTTGGGGTAATTCCCAGACCTGGGGGGCTTTATGCTATCCAATGAAGAGAAGGCCCGCCATGTGGCACAAGGTCTCTGTTTTTACTGCAGTCTTGCAGGTCACACAGTGATAAATTGTTCCACTGCCCAACCCAACCCCTTTAAACCTCCCTCAAATCCCTAGCCCCTTATGGCAGCTGAGAAAGGAGGTAATAAAGCAACTACTTCTCTCTACTCCACTGTTCTCATCACCCTGGCTTCCAATACCCAGAAAATACACACCACCACCCTACTTGACACAGGAGCCATGGGAAATTTTATCAACCACCTCCTGGTAAAAAGTCTCAGCAAGCAGGCCATACCAGGGGAACCACCAAGTTGGCCAATGGGAGCACTCCCCCAGTGTACCAGGTCATGGAACCAACCACTGTGGAAATTGGGGGGGATGAGGTGTTAACCAAACTTCTCTTCCTTGGAGAACCTTGTCTTCCCTGTCATACTAGGAATGCCTTGGTGGTAGGAATCCAGATGCAACATCAATTGGGACACCCATCAGGTTAACATCTCCAGTCTGGGCCAGACCGGCATGGCACCACTTGGGAGCAATTCCACGCCCACCAGCATGGTCATGCCCATATTGTTGATTCCCCACCTAGATGAGATGTTGGAAGAGTATACCAACGTCTTTAGCAAAGTCCCAATGCAAGGTCTCCCCAAACAAAGAGCAAGTGACCTCAGGATTGACCTTCTAACCAGTGAAACCCCCAAAATGGGGAAAGGTTTATCCCACCGCACATGCGCAAGGTCTGGTACTAAAGGAATACATCTCTGACCTAATGGCCAAAGGACACATGAGAAAATCTCAATCCTCCTGCTCTTCATCAATCTTCTTTGTTAAGAAAGGGGATAGAGGACTACAACCATGCATAGACTACAGTCTGCTCAACGCCATCACAATGAAGGATTGCTACCTAGTTTCTTCTGCAGAACAATTAACAGATTGCCTGACAGGAGCCTACATATTTTCCAAACTTGACCTCTGCAATGCCTACAATCAGGTCCAAATTGCAGAAGGGGACAAGTGGAAAACAGCAGTCAGAACAGTCTTTGGCCTTTACAAGTACCTGGTCATGCCCTTCAGACTCTGCAATGCACCCTCTGCCTTCCAAGCCCTGATAAACAAGATCCTCTTTGACCTCCTGGATGTCTGTGTAGTGGTTTACCTAGACAACATTCTAATGTACTCCAAGGATGAAGCCTCACACCTCTGTGACCTGAAGAAGGTCCTGAAACACTTACGCCAGGCCAAGATATACTGCAAAAGGGCAAAATGTGAATTCCTCAAACAAGAGGTAGAATTCCTGGGGTACACAATCCGGAAAGGTGGTTTTGCCATTGCACCATCCAAAATTGCAGCAGTAATTGAATGGCAGATCCCAGACACCCAATCAAAATTGAGAGGGTTCCTAGGGTTGGCTAACTTTTGTTGTAAGTTCATTAAGAATTTTGCAAAGATAGCAGAACCCCTCACATCCTTGACTGCCAAAAATGTACCTTACACTTGGACAGAGGAGGCACAGAAATCATTTGAGACCCTCAAAACTGCCTTCACAACAGCCCCAGTACTCCAACAACCTGACCCCAAGCTCCAATTTTTTTGGAGACTGACGCTTCAGACTTTGCCTTAGGCGCAGTCTTGCTTCAGGAAAGGGAGCCTGGAGTATACCACCCTGTGGCATACTTCTCTAAGAAGCTGCTGGATTGTGAAAAAAACTACAATGTGTACAAAAAGGAACTCATGGCCATAGTTAAAGCTTTCAAACACTGGAGACAATACTTAGAAGGAGCCAAACACACTGTCATTGTCTGCACCAACTATAGGAACCTTTTATACTTCACAGAAAAGAGGAAGATCTGCCAACAACTTGCCAGATGGGCTCTGGATTTATCCTCCTACAACTTCAAGATTAGTTACATCCCAGGGCACACCAACAACTTACCAGACACCCTGAGCAGACAAGAAGACCACAATGACAGAGACCAGTCCTACAGCCACTTCAACACCCGACCAGTCCTAGACACCAACTGTAAAGCCCAGCTGTAAAGACACAGCAGAACTTAGTTTCTATAATTAAAGAGAAAAATAGATAGCAAGAGATTGGGTTGAACTTCAATGATAGCTTAGCTATCAGATATTAATAGGGTATTTATGTATAGTATCTCCCACTGTGCAAGGTTTTACAAGTGGGAGTGCAAGCAGGGAATGGAGAATCTCAAAAGACTGGGTGATGAAGATTGAAATCAGGAATTTGGAATATAGTCAAACCTTTGTTCTTCTACTATCTGGGTCTGGATTGCCAATTCTTGGTTGTAGCCAATGGCTTACTATCATGAGGGGAAATGGGCCTAAGTCTTCCTCAAGATCTAATTTTAGACTGGGTAGTAAGGTTTGGCAAGAGTCTGGAACAAGCCATGTGGTCTGGGCCCCGGATCCCCATTGGTTGGTTCCAGGATTGATGGCCAGGGTTTGGATTTTGTTCCTGAATTGTTCAAGGACTGCATGGCCTGCTTCTATTTTTATCCCCTAATTCTGGGACTTATCTGATTAGTTCCTCTCAAGGTTTTGCGTTCCAATTGGTTTTACGCGCAAGGTGGTCTCTTAACAGGTACTTATTCATTATTAAATGATGCTCAAAATACGAAGAGCTTCAAAATGAGTGGTTGATCATTCATTTTGATTTTGTATTTGCTGAGATACACTTGCATGAATGACATCATTTCATGCAACAGGAGTTTATGCAGGGGGGATCGCTTTTGCTCAATTTAGCTCTTGATTGTACTTTTTGACCTGGATTAATTAATTAAAATAAATTTTAGGCGCTGTTGAGAGCTCTTGAATGTGGGTTTGGGCATTGGCATCCATTGATTAAAAGCTGAAATATGATTGCATGAATTACGTCATCTATGCACCTATGACATCATGCTTAATGAAGCAATGTCATCTCAATCAGGCATTTCTCAATTTTTCCCCTTTTGCACTAGACTGTGATTATTTTTTTCGCTTTGATCCTTATTCAGAGCTTATGTCAGGAGTGATCCTGACACCAACCAGTTCTTAATGGCCGTCCTTGGGGTCTCCCAACCACTCTCATCCTTGGAGGAGGAGGTGAAGAACGCCCAGAAGGACTTCCCACTCATCCAAGACCTAATTGCCAAGATGAACTCCGCAAAACCCAACCCCAACTACTCTATCCACAAGGGCTTCCTTTATAGACTTGATAGATTGGTGGTACCCCCAGGAGCCATTCAGAATCAGGTCCTACAGGAGTTACATGACTCCCTGCTAGGCGGTCACAGAGGAATCAAGAAAACTATGGCACACCTTTGAATCAGCTACTGGTGGCCATCCATGTTTCCCCAAGTAAAATATTACATCTCACAATGCGTCTCATGTATGAGGAACAAACACTCCACACAGAAGCCACAGGGTTTGCTTCAACCCCTCCCAATCCCATCCATGTCATGGGAATCTATCTCCATGGAATTCATTACAGACCCACCTCCCAGTCAAGGGTTCACAGGGATTCTGGTTATTGTGGACTGCCTCACCAAAGCTGCAGAGTTCATTGCTTGCTCATCAGGAATTTTGGCCACTGCCACAGCTTGGTTATTCCTTAACACATCTACCACCACCATGGTCTCCCCAAAGACATTGTCTCAGACAGAGGAACCCAGTTCACTTCCAAATTATGGGGCAAAATAATGCAACAACTCCAAGTAAAGCTCAACCTGTCAACAGCTTTTCACCCTCAAACCAATGGTCAAACAGAGCAAGTTAACCAGATACTAAAAACTTATCTCTGCGCCTACGTCAACACTAAGCAAGATAATTGGGAGGAACTACTACACTTAGCCCAGTTTAGCTACAACAGTTCTTACCACTTGGGAGCCAAGATGTCCCCATTCACGGCCAACTACAGTTTCTCTCTGCAAGGAATTCCCACTAAAGGCTGCCCAGGGACAGTTCCTCAAGCCAACAAGTACTTCCAAAACCTAAGGGATACCCAGAAACATCTACAGACTAATCTCAGAGATGCCCAACAAAAGCACAAGGTCCAAGCCAACAAACACCAACATGCCAACCCAGAGTTTGAAGTAGGCTCCAATGTGTACCTTGACACCAAGAACCTCAAGATTAACCAAGTAGGTAGAAAGCTAGGACCCTGCCACATTGGCTCCCTCAAAGTACTCCAGCAAATCTCTAACACAACATACATAGTACAGCTCCCTGATTGCTCTAGTGCCCACAACATCTTCCATGTATCCAAACTAGAGGTAGAAAGAGAACGTCCCCACGCGCATCAGTCTAAAGGCAGCAACCCCCCACCAAAAATCCTACAACACACCCCAGAGTGGGAAGTGGAGGCCATACTAGGGTACAGGAAAGTTTGCAACCAGGTCCAGTACCTAGTTTAATGGGTAGGGTACCCACCGGAATCAAACTCATGAGAACCCGTAAAGAACCTTGCCAACGCTCCTGACCTTCTTGCTCAGTACCGCCAAGGGACAGGTCCTCCAAGAAGGAAAGGAGAAGCAACTGTCAGGAATATTCCTGACAACACCTTGGTTCAGGACAATATTTTGTGCACAATCAAACTCAATAAACAAAATAAAAAATGGCAGCAGTTCCCCCTTATTGGGGAAACTGCTGCAAAAAGCCAAGGCAAGGAAACAGAAATTAAAAATAATTTTTTTAATTTGGACGGGTTTTATACCCCGTCTGCGGGCCGCACGGCCAGCTGCCAGCTGTCCGCAGACTGCACGCCCAACTGCCAGGCGCCCGCCAACCGCACGCCAAGCCTGGCGGCTTGCCTGCACTTGCCCGTCCTCAGCCAGCCAGCCAGCCCAGGCGCGCCTGCCTGCCCACCCACTCCTGCCAGCCAGTCCCCCGCCCAGGACGCCAAATGGGGAAATTGCCAAATGGGGAAACCAAAAAAGGCAATTTTCCAAAACCCAAATGGAGGGGGAACTGCTGCCCAAATTTGGAATCTACCAAATTTGGGAGGGGCTGACAAGCTGCTCAACCCACCCATTCCTGCATTAACTGCAGAATCCAAAATTGGATGCATGAAAACATCCAATGATACATCAAGCCAATGCAAGCCCAGAAGTAAAAATTCATTGCCTGCACACCACTACCAATTCCCCTCCTAAAAAGGAATTCCAGACAACACCAAGTGTTTGGGATTACCTGTCCAGTGTTTTACTCTATTCATTCCACCACAAGGATGATAGTATATAATAAAGCCAATTCACTTGATGATAGTTTGTGCTATCATTGAGTGAAATTACCCCTCAATAGTATCACATAAATCAATCAGAACTTTACCCTACAAGAAAGTTAAAGACACTAAGCTTTGTCTGCCCTTTCCCAGGATCAGAAGATGAACCATTTAATCTTCTCAGCTGTACTCACAGCCTGCCTAGGAATTGGGGGCCACCAATACAATCACCAGCATGGGCTGTTCAATAAACCACCCGGCAAGTACATCTACAAGGAGCCAGCACAGCTAAACTCCTTCAAGCAGTACTCCTGGCCCACACTGGTGTTGCCCCACTCCACTCAGTCCGTAGCTATATACACCTGTGTATACTACACACTTACATATTTTGCCGGTAATTTTGGACAATATAACATACATGCCAAGGTCTTCAGATGGATGATGACAGTCTACCCCATTGCGACGGCGCTCACAGGATTCCAAGCCGCCAACTTAGTACCTTATTTTGCTAAAATACTCCCCCAATTGTTGGGTCTTTACACAACCCAAGAACAAGAGAATCATGAAACTAATTTTAGAATTCTACCAATGAGAGAATACCCACCCATGGTGTCATTTTGCTGCTCCTAAATCCAGGCATCCTGGCCACCTGGCCCCACATTTTTCAATATCTTGATGAAGCCTTCATGAAAAACACTAATTTTAGAGGCAAGGTGCTATATAGACCTATAAAACTCACGCTTCAACCCTGTTGTCATTTTTGAATAAAGGTTATGTCATATTGGCTCCCACAGCTATTGCTTTATTTTATTTTTGCCATCTATCAATTCAGTAAAAGACCTCCTGATCCTCCTGCCCTTCTGCCTGCAGATTTATGTCCACCAGGTGTTTTTTTTTGGCCCTGTTCATTTCACAGAGTATCAATTAAAGCATGAGTATAAAGACTACAACTCAAAAAGGTTCTTGAACTATATTCCTTGGCCCATATAAAATCTGCAGTTAGATACAACTGACAAGGTCCCTGGTACCTAACCAAGATCAAACTGTTTAGAGGAAAGTTCAAATTTTTTTCTTCCTAAAAACTCAATATGAAGCTACCTGGGACCCCCAAGCTAATGCCTGCCTTCTTGCCCAACCTCCCAACTGACCACACAAGCAAGTTGCTCAGGATTGTGTACATTATCCTCACTGGGGTGATTGCCACAATAATTGCAGCTGCTGACCTGTGATCTGGGGTGGGAAAGTTTATGCCCTACCTCATAAAGTTAGCCACAATATTGTGATGGGCCTTGTCTACTAAACCCACAGCCTGTGCGTTACTTGAAAACAACAGGCCAGCTGCCTAAGGTTGGATCCCTGACATTATCTTTAGTCCTTTTCCTTGGTCTCTGACTTCTCTTCTTGCACTCTTAGAGTTGACATTAGTGTTAAGCAATGTCTCTTACTCATTTTTTCTTTCAAAAGTGAATTTGAATTCAAACTTGAATTTCAAGTTAAAATCTCTATAAAATCTTACTTTAATTCCAAAAATTTACTGTTTTTGCTCCAAGTTGACTTCATACTTCAAACCATCAACGTTAAAGCCTCTCCAAGTGACTCCCAAGTGTTCACAGCCCTGTTTGAACACCACTTTTCCTTTAAATATAGTGTAATAACCACTGAATTACCTGTTTCTACCTGGATGACTCCTCTCACTTGCACTAAAGCCTTTCATTTTTTTGAAAATCTCAAATATGTTGCTTCTTGCAATCAAATATGTGATTTTCACCCTGGCTCCTGCTTTGTTCTTAATTTGGTCTACTTTTCCAGAACACTGAGACTGTATTCTCCCTCTGCATATTTAACAGAGAAAACCCTACCCAGCTTTTGTACCTTTTTATGATCTCCCTGGTAAAGCTAATGATCTTCTTTATACAGGAGAAAATATTTTCTAAAGCCTAGCTTGTGATGAAATAGAATTTTTTCTACCCACTGCTGCTCCTGTAAGTCTTCAAGATGAGGTGGCTCTGGCATCAGAATATGTGAAAATGAAAGAGTTGTCTTCTCATCACAACTCACTAGTACTCCCAGGATATGTCCTCAAGTATACTTCTTGGTTGCTTGCTGGTATGTTGCTAATGGGATTGAAAATTGTTGTAACTGTGCTGTTTTAGCAGAGTTAAAAGGGAGAAATATTTAAAAACTAGATAATATTCTTTATTGGGAGATAAGTATTATATAGTCATTGTGAATTTTGGATAACAGAAACATGATAATGTTGATCACACAGTAGAATAGTGAAGGGGGTGGCCTGATCCTGGTAATGAGTTGTTGTGTTCTGAGGCGCGGCACAGACACACAACAGGGAATCCTAACCTTAGGATTGGATTTGTACTAAGTCTTGGTTAGATGACAGGGAAGGCAATAGCGTTTACCTTGCGGCCCTGGAAGAATAATCTCTACTAGTTGTGGCTAGAGAGAGGCGCAGAAGTACAGAAGACACAAAGACAAAAATGTGAATAGAACTTAAATTTTATTGGTGAATGTGAAATGGAATATATAGTGGTTAGGAATACCACAAAACACTACCAGGACGGTAGGATCACTTGCCACAAGCATGAGTGGGGTGAGTGAGTTGCGCAGAGTCAGGAAACCAAACAATCATACTTCCTGAAGCAGAAGCCAGTTCATTTCAAGAGTCAAATGCAAAAGCAAGAGATTCATCCTTGAAAGGGCCCAACAAAGGCAAAATTGAAACATGGTGAATGCTGTTATTCACGACATTGCCCCCCTCTAGATTGGCCTTTGGGGGGTGATACTTGCAGAGAAACTTGGTGTGTACACGAGCAAAAGGGCGACCACTGAAGAGGAGCTTTACAGTGTACTCAGATCCTTGTTTGAAATTCACTTATAAAGGACCAATCCACAGGGAGTCCAGTTTGTGCGTGCGCCCACCCACACAGTGTTGATAGTATAGGTCATGGTCACCAACATCAAACTCAGGCAAGGGGGAGCGCCCTGCATTGTCAGGAGAGAGCTCAAGCATCTTAGTCTTATATGCAGAAGTGTAGGCAGTGGCTTGTATATCAATGATGTGGTTGACTAAGTCTTTGATGTGGTTGTCAGGGTTCATGGCCTTATCAGAGGAGAGTAGGGGAACCCCCAAGAGCGACAGAGTGGTGGCTTCACGCCCATACAACATGGCAAAGGGGGAGTACCCTGTGACCTGATGTCTGCTCAGACAATAGGCAAAGAGGGCAGCAGGTAAGTATAGATCCCAATTGGCAGCGTCAGAGTAGGTGAATTTCCTCATGATAGAAACCAGTGTTGAGTTGGCACGCTCAAC
Source organism: Entomophthora muscae (assembly GCA_014839935.2). Lineage (NCBI taxonomy): Eukaryota > Fungi > Entomophthoromycota > Entomophthoromycetes > Entomophthorales > Entomophthoraceae > Entomophthora > Entomophthora muscae. The sequence goes on along the minus strand of QTSX02005270.1, from coordinate 32,525 downwards.
TGCCCCATTAGTGGAAGGATTATAGGGGGCAGATAAGGACTGGTGAGTTCCTAGAGCTTCAACAACAGAGGTTAAAAGTTTGGCATTGAAGTTGGTTCCGTTGTCTGACAACAGCACTTGAGGACAGCCATGGCGGTAGAAAACATCCTGCAGCAGGAAGGCAGCAGTAGTCTTAGCAGTGATGTCTTTAGTAGGGCGAGCTTCTACCCACTTGCTGAAGTGGTCAATGGCAATCAGGATAAAGCGGCATCCAGAGTGTGAGCGGGGGAGAGGACCTATAGCATCAATGCTGACAGTATGAAATGCGTGTTGAGGGGGAACAAATTTGAACTTGTGAGAAGCAGCTCGGGGCCTCTGGAGTTGGCAGTCATGGCAACTAGCTATGACATCTGGGATCAACAGGCAAAGATTCTCCCAGAAGTAATTCTTCTGAAGCCAGTCAAAGGTCTTGGCTATGCCTCCATGGCCAGTCTCTTTATGGGCTTGTGACACCAAGGAGAGGCAAAGACTGGGGCGCACGTATGGCAGGTATTGACCCCACACCTTCTTGAAGAGTTGGTTGTCGCGTATGAGGGTATCTTCAGACAATTTGGTCAAGGCAAGTCAAACCTCTTCTGTCTCACTTTCCCAGGAAGAAGGGTAGCCAATTAGCTCATACAGGCAATCTGCCTCAGCAGGATGTAGGGCAAGGATGGGCATTCAGGATAGCCTGTCAGCGTTCTGATGTTGAATCCCAGGGCAATGGAGCACAGTGAAGTCATAACCTTGCAGGCAGAGAGCCCATCTAGCTAAGCGTCCTTCAGGCTCCTTAAGTTGTTGTAACCATTTGAGCAAAGCGTGGTCAGTGACAAAAGTGAAATGGGTATCATACACGTAGTGGCAGAATTGTTTGACTGCATGCAGCACAGCAAGGCATTCCTTCTCTGTAACACTATAGTTCTTCTCATGCTTATTCAGCACACAGGAAGTATAGGCTACAGGGTGGTCCACACCTTAATTGTAAAGTTGAGCCAAGATAGCCCCAATAGCAAGGTCACTAGCATCAGTGTACAAGATGAATTCCTTATTGTAATCAGGGTACACTAAAATGGGTGCTTCCTTGAGTTTCTGTTTTAGAGTCTCGAAGGCTTGCTGTTGGCTGGTGGTCCATTTGAAGGGGACATTACACAATAGTTGGACCAGGGGTTCACTAGTATTGGCAAAATCAGGGATGAATTGTCTATAGTAACCCATCATGCCCAGAAAGACTTGTACTTCTTGGAGGTTGGTGGGCAGAAGCATTTTGTTGATGGCTTCAACCTTCTTGGTCATTGGACAAATTCCTGTTTGGGTTACTTCATGGCCCAGGAATTCAAGGTGCTCTTTGACAAAAGCACACTTACAAGGCTTTAACTTGAGGCCAGCTTCTTGGATCTTTATGAACACCTCTTTAAGATGGGCTAGGTGATCAGTGAAAGTTGCGCTGAAGACTGTTATATCATCTAGATAGACTAAGACACACAACAACTTCAAGTCCCGCAGGATGGAGTCCATGGCCCTCTGGAAAGTTGCTGGGGCATTGCAGAGCCCTTGCGGCATGCAAGTAGGCTCAAACAATCCTTCTGAGGTGATGAGTGCAGCCTTCTGACGGTCTTCAGGAGAGAGGTCAACTTGCCAGTAGCCAGACGCCAAATCCATGGCAGAAAAAAACTTAGAACCTCCAAGGCGTCAAAGGGCATCATCAATGCGTGGTAAGGGATAGGAATCTTTCTTGGTTAGAGAATTCAACCTTCATAGTTCATCACAATCTGGTGTCCATCATCCTTTTTCTTTAAGATGAGCAGAGGAGAAGCCCAGGGACTCTGAGAGGGAGCTAGCAATCCAGTGTCCAGCAGTTGTTTGAGCTCCTTGGAAACCTGCGCATCTTCCACTCAGCTGCGGTGGTATGGCTTGGCATAAAAGGGAGGAGCATCTACTGTGTCAATCTGATGTATCACACCTTTGGCTAGCCCATAATAGGTACTATCTTTAGCAAAGATGTCTGAGAACTGGTCTAGTAGATCAAGCACCTCTTTCTGTTGGACTGGGGACAACTGAGGGAAGTCTTGGGCAGTGAACAAAGATAGGACTTGAGGCTCGTCTTTGGGTAGATTAAAGTCTTGAAACGTTCCAAAGGGATGAAGAGACAGGACGTCAGGAGCATTTAGCAAATTTCTGTAACCAACGACCTGTCCTCTGGATACTGTCATAGGAAGCGGAGTGAGGTTGGCAACTAGTAATTGAACAGGATCCTTATGGGAAACGTCCCGAATTCCAGGACAAAGGTAAGGCTCATTAAGCCCCAGCAAAGGAGGGGAATACAGCTCTAAGAAAGTCCGTTCAGGTAGTTCATATGATATCTGGGAGTCTAGGATAGCCTGAGAGCCTGGGGGGATGGTGATAGCAGACGTGGCCATGAGAGGGATTCCCTCAGTTGCAGGACAAGCCATGGGAGGACACTTCATGTTGGTGGAATGGGTTTGGTACTTTAGAGTGAAAACTCCAGTGGGGTACTCCAGAGTACATGTCTTCAACCATTTACCAGGAACTTTGATGGGCTCTTCAAAGATCAGAGGGACTTTGTACCCTAGGATAGAAAGATAGCCATCTTTTAGGTTGATGATCCCATTATATTCCTGAAGGAACTGGGTACTAACCAAAAGGTCATAGCTCTCATTTTCTAGAACAACAGCTGGCGCAGCCAACAGGAGTTTACCAAACTGCATTGGTAAGGCAGAGTAAGCACCAATGGCACGAGTCATGGAGAGACCAGCAGTGCCATAGGATTGATGGTAGTTGAGATCAGGGGCCAGCTTAAGTTTCTTCATCAGTTTAGAAGAAACAATGTTGACAGGAGAACCAGTATTCAGGACGGGTTTGATCTTGACCTTTTGGATAGATATCTCTACTTGGGTGGTGGTGCGTCCAAAGGGTGGAATAACAGCCAAGATATCCTGTGCCTCAGCTAGTTCCTTGTACCATTTCTCAATCATGCATTGTAGTCCCAGAAACTCCTTATATACAGTTTGGAGAGGGAGTGAGACAGATACATTCTTGAAAACAGCGTCTGCAACTTCAGCAGCTTCCTCTGATGATTCCACTAATACAGGGGACCGTTTTGCCTGAGTAAGATAGGGGCGGGAGACAACTGCTTTGGCCTCAGACAAAGGCTTGGTGGTTGTTGTAGTCTTCCCAGATTGTAGCTTGTAGGGAACGGCAATAGTCTCAGGGACGGCAAGAACAGAATACCCATATGCATCATGGTCTTCAACATCAGATTCATCCACATCAGAATTGTCAGAAATGTCATGGAACAGGAGGAGGTTAGGAGGTGCTTCATCATCAGCAGGCTCAGAGTCAGTAGCAGGCGGGGGTGTAGGAGGAGACTGGGAAGAATTGTCAACCAAGAGCGTCTCCGCCTCTAGGTTGACTGTTCTTTTCCTGACTGATCCTTGGGATCAGCTCCTTCAACCCGCGGATTGGTGCAGACGCAAGAGTGGTGGCCTATCTGACCACAGTTGTGGCAACCCTGACGTCAAGGAGGAGTCTGGGAGTTCATAGTGAGGATACAAGGGCCGCAAGAGGAGGAGCCAGAGTTGGAAGCAGCACAACTTTCCTGAACAACTGCCCCAGAATGGGTAAGATGTATATATTGGAGCAGTGTTTTTATGCTTTTCATGGAAGACAGCATAGCCTTGTGGGCCTTGAAATGGAGGCATAGGAGTTAATTCACCTTGAGGGCCTGGGCGCAGGCCATATATGCTTCATGCGCCGTCAATTGTCTGCTTGTTATTAACTGTTGTCCCTCCATGTAAAATCTGTCTGAAAATTCAGCTAATGTCTCTTTGGGCTTGAAGGATATGTGCATGAAAGCATCCTTTTTCACCTCCAGGCTAAGATCACCACCAAAATTGTCAATCAGGAGCTGTTTCATGTCCTCCCAGGCTTCAATAGTGGGCAGCTCTGGTACAACTAACACTTGACAGTTTGGGTGTAGGCAAGTCAGAATATGTTCTTTCTTGATTTCATCTGATGCTTGTATCATAGCAGTCTTGTAAATAGTTAAGAAGGCTGCAATAGTCAAGGTTTTAGGATCAAACACTTGCTTAAAAGTAGGCTTGAAGTGTGCCTCAGGAGTTGGACCACCATTGTTGCTATTGAGTACATTTATGCACAGGGAGAACTCAGCTTCAGATTTTGAGGGGGGTTGTCTAGCCCACAGTTGTCAAACGCTTTCTTCAAGGGTCATCAGAGTCTCAGGGTTCTGGCACCCGTAGTGTTGGCTAGAGCAGTCTGTCGTTCAGTCACATCTAGGCGTTGTCCTTGGGTAGTGACAACCATGGAGAGTTCAGCCAGTTGCAAAGTAAGGGATGGCCCCACTGATAGGCAAGGGGCAAACCTGTTGTTTACCGAGTCAATCAGCTCATTCATCTCCTGTATGTCTCTGTCCAACTCAGTCTGATCTTGTTTCAAATGGTCCACCTCATTAGCTAGGGCAATCAACTCCCTAGCGCAGTGAATTTGAGGAGCCCCATCCAAACCAGGAAAACATCCTTCTTCCTTGTTAACCTCGCATGGACTAGCAGCAGCTGTCACTTCTTCACGTAAAGCAGCAATTTCCTGCTGTAGCTCAGCGACTTGAGCGGTCAGCGCAAGAACCTGGGGATCAGGTTGAGGAATTTCAGTAGGACGTCCTTGGCTACAAGTGGAAGCACGTAATTCCTAGATGGCTTCCCAGATTCTCTGCTCTCTGTCCACCAGATCATCAGCAGGAGGAGAAGACGGAGCATTGGGTTTGGGAGAAGACAGCTCATTCACCTGATTCTGAAGTTTGGTAATAGCGGCGGCAGTGGCAGCTCTTTCTTGATTGAATTCCGCACCGAGCTCATTTAGACCTTGGGCGGCAAGGTCAGCTACCTGTTGAAATTGCTCAAAGGAATAGACACTGAATGCATTGAGCTGTTGCACTAGGCGCTCAAAATTGGAGAGATAAGCGTTTAGGGTGGAGTCTACTTGAGTGTGCCAGGGTTGTTCTAACTGGTGAAACTCATGTAGTTGCTCCCTAACGTACTCAGGGATGGACTGGCAGATTTGCTTGATGGAATTGACTAAACGTGTTTGAGAGATGATCAAATCACGCTGATTGTCAGATATCAGGGAGAACAGGGAATGAAGCCATTGTTGGTAGGCGGCAAACTGGTCCCAATGATGGGTAACAGCTGCTTGTAGAGACGAGATTTCTTGAACGTGGAGTCCCAACACCATCTGGTGATGGGCCAAGGCGGGCTGTACAAAGGATGACAGCAGATGATCAGCGGAGCCAGCCGCTGGAAGGAGGTGTTGTGGAATCTGAGGGTCCACAATTGACTCATAGTATTTGACACGGCTAAACTGTAACTGAAGGCAAGGGATGGCCCTGTCCCAAGCTATCCCAAGGGCTACTGCCATGAATTGTTCCAAGTCAGGGGTACCCATAGGGTAAGCAACTAGGCAGGGACCATTCCCAAGGTTCAGTACAGTAGGGACAATAGGGACAATAGGCGGGTTGGCAATGTCCTCCTCAATAGGAGGGCTGGTAATTTCAGGTGAGGTCAACCCCTGAATAGGCAGAGGCAAGGGACCTTCAAATGTAGATGCAAAAGGGATAACCAAGGGGCTTACAGCCCCTGTAGTGAGCACCATTTTTGTTGTGTTCTGAGGCGTGGCACAGACACACAACAGGGAATCCTAACCTTAGGATTGGATTTGTACTAAGTCTTGGTTAGATGACAGGGAAGGCAATAGTGTTTACCTTGTGGCCCTGGAAGAATAATCTCTACTAGTTGTGGCTAGAGAGAGGCGCAGAAGTACAGAAGACACAAAGACAAAAATGTGAATAGAGCTTAAATTTTATTGGTGAATGTGAAATGGAATATATAGTGGTTAGGAATACCACAAAACACTACCAGGATGGTAGGATCACTTGCCACAAGCATGAGTGGGGCAAGTGAGTTGCACAGAGTCAGGAAACCAAACAATCATACTTCCTGAAGCAGAAGCCAGTTCATTTTGAGAGTCAAACACAAAAGCAAGAGATTCATCCTCAAAATGGCCCAACAAAAGCAAAATCAAAACATGGTGAATGCCGTTATTCACGACATGAGTCAAGCACCAAAACAAGGTATCTATCATAGGGTATCAGCTTCTGTTCATGTTGTTGTATTTGGAAATTTGAGTTGACTTCCTAGCTTGGCTTTGAATGACTGGATAATTGGATTGTGGGTCACAAACCTGCTTACTTGAAACCTTGCTGGCAGGCCAAGCCTGCTGTTTCAACACCCCCCAACTAAAGGTTGGCCTCCTCTGGGGGCAGGTTTTCAAGGAGGTTGTTGGAAGCCCGGGCGTCATACTGGACTAATTGTTGTTTGGTGGCAGGTAGGACAGTCTCGTGTTGTTTCTGTCTTGCTTTGCAGGGTCTCAGGCAATCATGATGTAAGAATTTGTCTTGTTTGCGTTTTCTGAGTCCTTGTACAAGGTAAGTGTTGTTTTTGTTTACCTTTAGGATGATGGCAGGGCCCACTTTTTCTGGCTGTAATTTACTCTTGTTGGTATTCATGACCCAGACTTTGTTGCCAACCTCATGTCTGTCTTGGATGAGGACAAAGGTCTTTTGTAGATACTTTTCTTCTCTTTGTAATTGATTGCTATTGTCCTGTATGACTTGGAGATCTGAGCAGGGTGGAACTTTGCTGGGCATTTTCAGCTTAGGTCCTGATAGTGCTTGGACAATATTGGGTTGTGTGCCATAAACTAACTCAAAGGGGCTCTTCCCAGTGAATCTGTTCACACAGGTCCGGCATACAAGCAATGCAGTTGATAGCTGCTTATATCAGTCCTCAGGTCTCCAAGTGGTGAGCTTTGCCAGGGCCTGCACAAGGCTGCCATTCAGCTGTTCCACACATCTATTGGCCTGAGGATAGTAAGGTGTTTTAACTGTGTGCTGGACCTCATTTTTGGTAAAGTATATGTTGGTGTCTTCAGAGGTCAGTTCTTTACCTCCTTTTGTTATCAGGAGTTCTGGCTTTCCAAACTTGCTGATGATTTCTTTTTCTATGAACCACCACACGTCATTGCTTGTATGTGTTTTACTGCTTGTGCCACTGGCCATCAAGAGGCAAAGTCTATTGCAGTGATGATGTATTTCTTTCCATTGTGTTTTCCTGGCATGGGGCCCACAATGTCCAGAGCCCATACTTTGAACAGTAGTTGGGTTTGAATGGGGAGTACTGACTTAGGTGGTGTCTCACTTCTTGCAAACTTTTTGCATACTTTGCATTGTTCTAAGACTTCTTAGACATCCCGGTATAGGGTTGACCACCATTCTTTGTGTTTGGGGAATTTGTAGAGGTTGTGGCTTTTTGTATGCCCTAGGTCCCTGTGGTAACACAGGATTGTGTCAACTCATTGATGTGTGGGGACATAAGGAATGGTGGTTCTGCTGGTCTTTTTTTGATATAAGGTCACATAAATGTCTGCAAATAAGTGTTTGTTCTTAATGACAGTTTCTTTTGTTATGTATGTGGTGCCAGGGGGAAAGCCCTTGTCTTTTATCCGGAGCACCAGGAGAGGCCAGTCTGGGTTGAGCTCATCCTTGCACCTTGTGGCTCTGACGTACAGGCGCAAGAGTGCATCCACCATGATGAGTTCTGGACCAGGCTTATATTGTATGACCATATTGAACCTCTCTAGGAGTTCCATCAAGCAGGCTTGACAACAGGATAAGTTTGCTTGTGTTTTGAAGTATATAAGCAACTTGTGGTCAGTCAACACTGTGAATTACTCCTGTTGTTCTAGGTAATAACACTATTTGACCAGGTAGTTCACAATTGCTAAAAACTCCTTGTCATATATAGGGTATTAGTACTCACCATCTGTCAGTTTGCATGATTCATAGGCTACAGGCAGGAAGTCACCATCATTGTTTTTGATTTGTAGTACTCCCCCAATGGAGGTGTCAGAGGCGTCTGTCTCCATTTGATATTCCCCATCACATTTGGGGTATTATAGAATGGTTGCTGTTTTGAGCTTCTCCTTAAGACGTCTGAAGCAAAGGTCACATTAGGGGGTCCATACAAACTTAGATTTGGCACCAGTTATAGCAGACAGGGGTGCAGTCAGGACGCCACAGTTGGTTATGAATTGTTGTAAATAGGCAACCATTCCCAAGAATGTACAGAGTTATGACTTGTCCTTTGGAGGTGGCATTTTGCAAATGGCCCGGATTTTATGACTGTCAGGTTTAATGCCATCTTTTGAAACTATGTGTCTCAGGAAGGACAACTGCTTGCAGAGGAACTGACATTTGGAGGGTTTGGCTAGCAGCTTATGTTGCGCCAGGGTAGCAAAGACTGCCTACAAGTCCTTGTGGTGTTGTTCTACCAAGGGGATATAGACAATAATGTTGTCCAGATATATCAAGGCATGCTTGTCTATGTGGGGGAAAACACCTTGTTCATGAAGGTCACAAAGGTTGACAGGGCGTTGGTCATTCCAAAGTTGGGTACCACACACTTGTATGGTCCATACTTAGTGCAGAAGCCCGTTTTGGGTATATCTTCCTCCTTGATGCGGATTTGGTTGTAGCCTGTGGTTAGGTCAATTTTGGAGAAGACTGCAGCACTGCCCAAGTCATCAAAGAGGTTGTCAATGAGTGGTAGTGGGTAAAAATTCTTGATAGCAACTTTGTTTAGGGCTTGGTAGTCCGTGACTAGGCGCAGAGTACCATCTTTCTTTGCCACAAAGAATACAGCAGCACCAAAAGGAGACTATGAGAGGAAGATAAGGCCTTTCTTCAATGCCTCCTTGAGGTAAGCACATAGGGCGTCATATTTGTTTGGGTCAAGGTGGTAGTTGGTTTTGCCTTAGGTACAGCTCCTTTGAGTTGAATGGTGTGTTGGATGTGTTTCTCTGGAGGCAACCCTGGCAGAACCTCTTTGAAGATTTCTGGATGGCGGGCTACAATTTTATAATCCTGAGGCGTAGTGGTATCTTAGCAGTCCTTGAAGTTTATGATCTTGTACTGTCAGGAGTCCCAGTCAATTGCCTTGAGGTTCTCCTTTTTGTTCAGGGTATCCATGATGTGTACAAAGACATAGTCACACAGGAGTTAGTCTACTGAGTCTGGGTAGATCTGGTGATTGACGCCTTCACATTTGATGGTCAGTACCAAGGTTGCCCAGTCTACATGGGGATTGTTCCTTTGCAACCAGTCCATCCCCAGCACAATGTCAAACTTGGGAAATTGATGACAGGGCCCTGGATGGTGAAATGCAGGTTCTCTAGAATGACAGAGAATGGAGCAGTTTCACTTGTCACGGCAATGTGATGTTCATCAGCTAAAACCACGTTCTTAATCCGCAAATGATTAGTGGTTAACTTGAACTTGTCTACAAAGCTGATGTTGACTAGGGTTTGGTCTGCGCCCAAATACAGGAGTGCTGAGCCTGTGTAGCTGAAAAAGCAGAAAGGATAAGACATCAGTTTATTGGGATGTATGGGGATGGTGTAAATTACTGGGTCTTCTGAGGGCACTTGAATCATTAGGCATTGATACACGCCCTTGGGTTAATAATCATTGTTGGGCAAGTCAGGAGTTGTGTGGGGAGAGCTTGGCTTGCTTAGTGCTCTCCCTGGGCTTTTTCCTTGTCTTGTGTGGCAGTGATATGGAAATGGGTATGGTTTGACTGACTGTTGTTCCCATTTCCATGACCATTTGCACCTGTGAGTTTGGGGTTTGCATTGCTATTGTTCCCAGGAGGCAGTTGATTGAAGCGTCCAGATGGGTGAGAATCTTTGGATTGCTCTCTCTTTTCAGTTTGCGCCTTGTGGAGAGTGTTGGACATTTGCTCTACTTTTTCTGCCTTGTAATACAGACTTTGCAAGTTGGTCACTTGGTCCAGGTTTCCATGTCTCACTACATGTGACTTGAGTGCATAATAGTACATGAGGTGGGTAGCTGGAGTGTCAAAGACCATATCTGAGAGGGCACATAGTCAGAGTTCCTTGTAAGCTCAGGTGAGCTCCTTCACTGTGCCTGTTTGGGTTAGATTTTTTACTTTGCATATGATCATGAGTGCGGTGTCCTTCAGCACAAATCTTGCCAAGAAGGCTTGCTTGAAGGTGTCCCAATCCTTCACAGTGTGTTCTTCATGTCACTTGTTGCACCAGATACCAGCATCATGAGTCAATTGGAGGGAGATCTCTGTAATCCAGAACCGTTGCAGGCATTTCATTTGGGCCAGCTTGCTTTGGGAAGAATGAATCCATGCTGCGGCGTTATTGTTGTTGGCTCCAGGAAAAGGTTCCAAAGTGGCGCTTCAAAGTCTCTGGGCTACATAGGCCAGCATTGTGCTTTCATTAGTTGCTCAAAGAAGGGCGGCGGGTGCTTGGAAGAACCCTTGTGCTGACAGAGCGTTGAAGGCAGAGAGCGGGATTGCTGTGTTCTGGTAAAGGACAAAGTCATCAGGTATCTTGGTACCAAGCGTGTACAGTGTCCATTCTAGCAGAAAACCAGACATGATTCTATCAAAGATTTGTTGGCTGCGGCAAGTACAAGCAACATGCGGAATTTTTTGGGGATAAAGTAGGATGAAGAACCTACTTCTGCTACCAATGTTGTAACTGTGCTGTTTTAGAAGAGTTACAAAGGGTAAAATATTTGAAAACTAGATAACATTCTTTATTGGGAGATAAGTATTATATAGTCATTGTGAATTGTGGATAACATGAACATGATAGTGTTAATCACACGGTGTGATAGTAAAGGGGTGGCCTGATCCCGGTAATGAGTCAAGCGCCAAAACAAGGTATCCACCATAGGAGATCAGCTTCTATTCATGTTGTTGTATTTGGAAATTTGAGTTGACTTCCTAACTTGGCTTCAAGTGGCTGGATAATTGGATTGTGGGTCACAAACCTGCTTAATTGAAGCCTTTCTGGCAGGTTGAGCCTGCTGTTTTGACAACATCTACTTCTCCCAAATGTTCCCTGTTGAGTCTATTTGAACTCCTGTTTGAGAAGCCATTTCATTATTGCACTGGATGACATCCTGGTGGATCTATCACCCAGGATGGGAGCTGATATTAGTAAGTTTAGCTCTCCCCTCTCACAATTAGTGGGTATAGTCCACTACCAGACTGACACTAACTTGATTAGATAAGAGGCTAACTGCATATCATAGATCAAAAGTCTGCGGTTGGCATCATAGAGTCAATAAACCTATGCAGGTAATATAGACAAATCTATATAGTTGATTGAAATGTTTTTTAGTAGCAGATCTAATAAAAGATGAGCATTCAGGCTTAGGAGTGAAGGAAGGCTTCATGAGTACCAAGTACACTGGTAAGTAATTGTATTTGTCATTAAGGATTCATGGTTATATTTTATGCCAAACCTTTTCTCTATTTGCATGTTTAGGTTTTATGATGAGGGCCAAAGAATCAGAAAAAAGTAATACTACTCAAGGTAAAATTCTTATAGTCTGGTTTGGATAGATACCTGATAAAATTTAAGGACCTTTAAGGTACACCAGAGTGTCAAGAACAAAATTTTAATACTAGTATTGAAAACCAAGGTATCAAAGCCTGGTCCTCAGAGAATGTTTCAGGAATGTTCCTTTATTAATTCCTGACAACAATTTATTCCTAAGTGAAGGAGAAGAAGGGATTATTCCTGTGGATGTTACTAGATTTCCTAAAATTATTGGGTTAGTCAGTAGTATATGTTCACTTTTACCTGATTGTGATAGCTTCAATATGGTCCTGGAGTCAGGAATTTCAACAACAGGGGTCAAACCTGGGTCTTCTTCTGTCCGTGTCAACAGCCAATTGCTTGAAGAAAGCATTAGTATAATAGGCCAAGACACATCATTACCTTCAAAAAGCAATCCCAGCCAATCAGATGCTGCAACAATCCTTTTGATGGATTCTTTTAAGCATTCCAGTGAAGTTGATATTGGGGTTGACTTTGTTTCTACTATTGCTTGCCCATTGGCCACTGGTTCTGCTGCTAGTTCCTGGCCTTCTTCCCCAGTTTTAACTGGGGAATAGCTGGGCATCTCCTGATTTTTGCCTGGTATTTTGGTTTTATTTCAATTCAAAATTATTATTTTTAACAACACTGAGGTCAGTACAATGGCTTCAGTAAGCCAAATAATTCTAGTTTTAATTCCAACACTCCAGGATCTCCTAATTTCTCCAACCACATCCCCATGGGGATGATCTCCTTTATGTTACCTACAGATTATCTTTGTTTTTGCTATCATGATATATAAGCTGGTAGGCTACAATCTTTATACTTGTTCAATCAATAAAGTCTACATTCACCCACCGTGAATCATTTGCTTATTCTTTTAACTTGACTTAAGCATTAACATCTAAAACCATGAGATTACCCAAGACTCCTCCTATGGAGTCTCTTGGGTATAAATGGTTGTTTTGGATAATCTTACTGCCGGCTGTGTTGGCCAGCATTTCAATGGGTTTGCGCGCAGATTCAGGCTCCTCTCCAGAAGCACAATTCCTTGATAGTTCTTGGCGCTGGGTTATACCCAGAGTATGGTATACTGCTACACCTTTATCACATAAACCACCTATCAGAGAAGAGACCAAGAACTATCAATCCACATCCCAGGTCTCCAAACACCAAGTCTTCTGTCCTTTAGCTTCTGCCTTCCTCCTGTATTACTTGGAGGCATACTTCTTCTTGGAACATTTCAACCCGCTGCTAGGCAGATATCAAATGTTTGGAGAATGATTCCATCTAGGAGTGGTGTCCTTTCCTGTAGAATCCTTGGTAACCGGATTAAATCCATCTGCCATCATTCATCACCTAGGAAGATTACTTCCTAGTGGGTGGGTGCCTGAAAGAATGCCTTTCATCAACCATAATGAACAGAGACCCATCAACCTGCTGGGTCACAGACTCAAGTTGATGAATTACTCCATAACTTGACAGCTTAGTAAGAGAGATTTCCCAAATAAAGATCAGATTGCCACCAATCACGTGCCACCAAGAATCCAGCCCTATGCAGAGGCTGCTGTTTTCCAAAAAGAGGTTAAAGCAAGACCTGAATTTAAACCCACCAATAAGCACCAGCTGCCACAAGTTCCCAGCATAAAATTAGCAATGTAATTGTCCAGCTCAAGCAATGTAAAGAACAGAAGCATCAGAATAAATCATCAAAACTTCTGTCCACCAGAGAAGCCAGCCCAGAAATTGCTGCCCTTGAAGCCCTGTCAGCAAATTGCCTGCATACCTGAAGTCCACAAAAATTGATGATATAAAAACTCTGGTAGCATGAGGATGGCAGTATTGTCATTTTGACATTAAAGATTTATGAAACTTTGGTTCCAGAAAGTTTTAACTTATCTAGTTTTAGTAATTTTTCCACTTTTACTCTAGTCCTGTAAACACCAAGGCACCCGCCTGTGACAAAAATAGCGGGGGAATATGAAGAAGTCTCCAAGTGGTGGGGAATAACCACCCAAATTCATAAGGAGTTGATGATTAGCCACTGAAAAAGCTTCAGATACCTTTTGATAAATTTTTCAAAAGAAACACCAGAGTTCAACACAATCATTAAACCCAACCAAAGAAGTCCCAAATATATAGCCTGCAAAAGAATCAAAGGGTCTTTGGAATAGAACTCTGGACATTGGGAAGTGATAAATGTCTTGGATTCAGTTTCTGCAGTAAAGACTCCAAGATTTGTGGGCATCAGATTAATGTTAAGAATTGCCAACAATAAATTACCCAAGGCAGGGCCCCATCTTTCCATAATGATTCAACTTAAGATCAAGTTATATGGGATGTAGCAGAGTAGACCCACTACAAGATGCATTTTAAATAAAGTTAGACTAGGGGATAATTTAGTTCATTGAGTAATTTTAGGAAGAACTCAACTCTTAGAGTTAAACAGGAAAAAAATTTCAATATGTACCAAATTTATCAACTAAGCAATACCACCTGAATCCATGGCTCCTATTATGCAATATTATCCAAAGAGTACCTTGTTCAGCACAAAAAAAACCCTTGTGGGATTGATTTTTGTTGGCCATTCTGATAAAAAAGGTTGTATAGAGTGACTCTCAGATTATGTCTATTTATCAGTGTCAACTTGCACAGGGTAATTGAATTATGCTAAAAAACTGGAGTGGCAGTGACTCATTTTTTGATCAACGGTTTGATTTAAATCTGTCATCTCAGTTAATTTGGTTAACTTCATTCTTAACTTCCTGGCTTTGCAATTGGGACAAGTAATATCAGGCATTATGAAAACTACCATGACACTGCCCTTCCTAGTGACTATCCCACGGCCCCACTGCCTGTGCTATACTGTCCCCCTGGAGCATCTTTTGAACCTGTGCACTTCACCAAGTATCCTCTGAACCCTGCCTACTACAAGTTTAAACCGGAAAACATATTTATTGCTAGCCTCCTGGTAAGAGCTAGAGTCACCAAAGCTATTGGTTGTGAAGGAAAGTGGGATGTAAGACTGCCCAGATTTTTCCCTGACAAGTACAATTGTCTGCCTGCTTACCTTGTCCCAATGACTCTCCCTCAACCCAACTGCCCATTAGAAATCATCACCATCATCAACACCACATCCACCCAGCTGTTTGGAGTACTCTACATTACTCTCACTGGCTTGGTGGACTCTATGGTACCAAACTCTGGTCCCTGGTCCTTGCTTGGGCAATCCCTATCTTACATTATCAAGTAAGCAACTATATTATGATGGGCACTTTCTACTGGCCCGGCGGTTCCTCAACCTGAGTCACTCAATGCCTCTACATATGCCTGGTTTACTGAGACAGATGGTCTAAAATAGCTGGACCACAAGTCTCTGAATTGGACAGCTGGACTATCTAGAGGGGTGGCTGGACTTGACAGGGTGGTATTTAGGTGATAGAAAACTAGAACAAAGTAGGGTAATGATTAAGTGAGCCAAAGATTCATTTACTCTTTATTTCAAAACAATAATATCAACAAATTATATCAGAGGCTTTTATACTATCTTTTAAATAAACAATATTATGGGCTCCTGGTGTTACAGTAGTGTCAGAAATGATATTTTCTCATTTCAAAACTCAAGCTTTGAGACCAGGTTTGAACTCTGGCCTAACTAACATGCAGGCCGCCAGCTCTGAGGACCAGGGGCCTTCCTGCAATTATTTTGGATAAAATCTCTCAGAATTTGACCCACAGAAATTCTTGAATGTAAAAAAACCTTGTAAAAAGTTACTAGCAGTAGCCATTACTAAGCATCATAACCACTTGACAAATAAAAGCAAAGAGGCTCCCGCTATTAATCTGACAAGCCTTACTCTTGCCTTAGTAAACAATCAAAACTCTGTCCTTAAAAAAGGCACTGATCAGCAGGCAACACCTGAGAATAACACTCTATAAAAAAGGCTCTTATAACTCTTCTGAAGGATTTAATTAGTAAATGTTCTTTCTGCACCTGTGTTAATTGCTGCTCTTAAGCCCAGGCAGCTTGCCTACCTAATTTTCCAGTTTCCAATTATTAGAACCATAATTATTAGAACTAAAGTCGGATATTGGGGTACTATATCAACCCCTAGACCCTGTGACAGATTTTATTGTCATTTTAAAATAAAGATTATGAAATATTGGCTTCCCCAATTATTTATTTAAATGATCTTAGTTATCTGTCAGTTTAACACCGGTCCTTCTGGCCTTTCAGCCCCACAGCCTGCAGTTTTTTTCTGCAAGATGCTTTTTACAGGCCTTGTCACAAGTGATAAATTACTGCTACCAATTAGCAAAGAAAAACCCAAATTATGAGACTCAAACCCTGGGACCCTGCGGGCTGCCAGCCCGCGGGCCCAGCTGCCCAGCCACCTGTGTTTTTGGGCTCAAATCAGAAACAGATTTGAATTCAGAGAAACCTTCAAAATCCATCAGCAAAGCACTGCCTATGATCAAACCCTTCCCTCTGAAGGATCCTCTTAGCCTAGCCAATATGAGGGCTAACCCAAGCAATATCCTTGTAATAACTTGGGCCACCACTAATAAAGAACTACAGAATTTTCTAAGAACAAGGGCTGCCAAATGACAACAAATCCCATGTCTCAAAGAATGAAATTGAGATTCCCTGTTCCATCCCAGCCAATGATGAATTGTCTGAATTGGATGCCATCAAGGATTTCCAAACCCTGGTAAATGCTACCACCTGGGCTACAAGAATTTGCAAAAGTTTTCACAGTTTTGATGAGCATACTTATACCCAGGAGATGACAGGAAGATGCTCATTGCCATCCTTGTAATAAAGTGTTATGAACCTTTGGTTCCACAGGTCTTACCCTACATTCTTTTAGCAATTTACCATTTTCAATTTGATCTCCCTGGGTTCATTCCTGTGTCCCACCAAGCCCAAGAAAACACAGACCAACTGCCCAAATTATTTTGTCCTTCAGGAGCTTCCTACAGCCCAGTTCATCTTATAGAGTATCTTCCAAACCCAGACTATTTGGAGTTTACTTTAAAGAAGATCCTAATTTACAACCCAGAAGCCTGTGCCAGAGAAACAGAGCTTATTGATTGTGAAGGAACTTGGATCACTTGCTGCCCTTGTGTCAGGATTATCCTGACATAAATTACCTGGCTAATAGAAATTAGGAATTATCCAATATCTGGGCCAGGTAACAGTAAAATCGCAATTTACTCAAAGATGGGTTTTCATGCATTTTGCATGAATAGATTAATACATGAATGTTCTTATTCATGCAAGTGTAACTCATTGAGTACGGAATAAAAATTGATGCTTAAACTTGCATTTGAAAGGTCTTGCCAAGCCTGACAACTTTTCTTAAGCGATAGCGACTTGTCAAGAACCCCAATCACAAGCAAAATCAAGATGAAACAAAATTTTGGTATAAGTAACTGATTGCATGAAAATGATGTCATGTCATGCATGCAACTGTATATTGGTGAATATGAATTGGACCTGCATGTACAAACCTACCTTTGAAAGCCCTTGTCATTTCAAATCTTTATTGTTAAGTAATGAGCACTTGTTGAGAACCCAGATCAAAAGCAAATTTGAGTAGAGTGTGGGACTATGAAAGTAACAAGTGACAACTTCATTTGACATGCATCAAATGCACTCTCTGCACCCACTATTCTTACACAGTCTTCCCTCACTATTTTTACCTATAAATAAATGAAACTTGACTAGTTGATAGCTAAGCTATCATTGAAGTTCAACCCAATCTTGATATCTATTTTTATCTTTAATTATAGAAAGTAAGTTCTGCTGTGTCTATACAGCTGGGCTTTACACCTTGCTATTTTGCAACAAATATATCTACCTGCCCGCGTATTTGGTACCAATGATCACTCTCTTGAACCCACAGCCCAACTGCCTGCAAGAATCTGTTGCCACTAGTGAGTCCACCTCCATCCAGATATTTGGAGTCATGTACATCATTCTCACTGGCTTAATTGATTTCATGATGCCCACCAGCAGACCCTGGGCCATCTTTGGGAAATTACTATCCTGCATTTTAAAGTTAGCCCCCATCCTGTGGTGGGCCCTTACTTCTGGGCCTGCAGGCTGTCTGCCTGCTCACAAGTTCTCAGGAACCTACCACAGGATAGATCCTTGACAAAACTGGTTGCAGGTGTCATGAGAGCACAGCTAATTAAATTACTATTTACAGACTGGCCTAAAAAGCACTTGAGGTCTTGTTTCTCTTGATTAAAAAGTGGTTCCCAATTGGGGACCAAAAATACTAAATGAAGATGTGAATCCAGAAGATGCAACTGGGTAGCTAAAATTAGCCTGGCATGTATAACCAGGGCTCCCAGGGCTTGGACATAGATTACTGGGTTCAAAATAGGTCACATCAGCTTGGAAATAACAAGGGTGGTCCTTGCACCTTGGTTTTTGTCTTTAAAAGCAAAAACATATTAAGGTGCAAACCTGCCTCCCAAAGCCCCTGCTTGATGGCAGGGCATGGGATTGATTCCTGTGATAGTATAAAAATGTTACTTTTGTAACACAATCAAAAGACCACATATTGAAACCCTAAACTTTTCCCTTTCATGCCAATAACAATATCATAAGTTCTGGATATATAGCTTAGGTTGTTCAGGCAACAGTTTGGAAGAGCCCAAAATCTCTAGGTTTCTGATATCTGGTGGCAAACTTTTGAAATCAGTTTTCTCTAGCCAATGTTTATCATGCTTCATCTTGCCCAGAACACAAAAGCAAGCAAGAAACTTAGTGCTTTGTACTTACTTAGTTTTTAATTAAGATTTGGTAATTACTTGTCACTTTTCTATATCTGTTGCATTATTGAATGGATCAGCCAAAACATAGTCCGTTTATGTTAAGGACAAAAGAACAATCACCCACTTGTTTTGCCGCGTTTGCTATTTTATGCCTGTAAACTCGTTTAATTACACCTAAAAAGCGCTATTTGAATTAAGGGTTTATTGCACATAGAGCTCGGTCTTTAATTCTGCAGCTAATAATAGAATTGAAGAATTTAAGAGCCACTTTCCTCCATTTGGCAAGGCGTTTAAAACCAGTTGTTTTCTTGCCCAGGCACTTTCCAATGCCATTTCTCCACTGCCTCCATATGACAAGCCCTTCTTTTGGTGCCTCTTTCCTTTGGCAATAATTCCCCTGCCCCCACTATATAACCTTCTAACATATCAAATAAAGAACCAGTTTTGTCTTATTATCTTTTTATATTCTTCTGTCCTTACCCAGGCTTTCACTATACCACAACAGGTATAGTATTAAGATAAAGAAGTAGTAGACTAACTATTCATAGAAATCAGCACCCAGGCTGCATATTTTACAATAATATCTGAAGTGATAGTCCAAGTCATCTATTTTCTTTAAAGCTGTTTTTTAAAAGCCTTTCAAGAAGCAAGGCTTGATAAAAGCAGCACTTTTTTCTTTATCTAAAATAATCAGTTTAGTATTTACATTAAGCTTACCATGAATAACACTCACTATTGTCTTTCCTTTTTTGAAGAGAGAAGCCATCCAACCTGGGGGTTGAACCCGCTTCCACATGCTCTGGCATCACTCTTGGTGTGAGTAAACTGTTTTTCTTGGTTTTCTGAACTATACACTGTATATAGCATCTAGTTCTGTTTCTGTTTCTCTCTCTTTGTGCTTTCTATCACACTAGCACCTCCCAAATCACTTGGCTTTAATTAAAGCTCTAGGATCCACCCCCTCTAAATCCAGATTTGGCAAGAATTTTCATGGTACCAATTGCTGGACAGGGCACTATTTGATGTGAGTGGCAGGATCACATGGCCAGAGAGAAGGGCCCACCACATGATTGGGATTAAATTGATAATGTACAAGAAAGATCAACCAAGAAGAGACCAATGGCCAGAGTTAGGAACCATGAAAACACCAAACCAGTTATAATGATATACAATGCTCCAAAAAGCTGGGTGGAGGTGGAATCAGCAACAACAACAACAGAATCTTGCAGGTGGTTGGGCTATGAGGTGAGGGGGGGAGCCATATGCACTAAGTATGTAGGCAGATAATTGTATTTATCACAGAAGATGCTTCTGCACTGTGTACCAAGTTCCTTCTCAAAAGAATGTTCCTGGTCCTATAGTTCTTGCCAAGGGGTCAGCAATGAGTATGTTTTCTAGTTTAAACTTGTAGTAGGTAGGGTTCAGAGGATACTTGGTGAAATGCACAGGTCCAAATGATGCTCCAGGGGGACAGTATAGCACCAGAGATGAGTCAGCGGGTTGATCTCTAGAGTGGGTGGTTGCCTGGTTGTCTACTTGACCAGAGTTGATATGAAAGATCACTAAAACTAAATAAGATAGGATTTGTTTGAACCAAAGGTTCATAAAACTTTATTATCATAAATGACAATAGGGTCATCTCCATACCACCAGGTTCTTATACCATGTGATTTTGCTTCTTCAATTTTTGCTGACTTCAGGCCCATGAACAGTTCACTAGCAGGGCATGGATCTTGGCTTAGGGTTTCAAGGGCAGCAGATCCTGGTTAGGCCTGCTCTGGTGAACAGAAGCGGTGATGCTTTGTTCCGCTGCTGCTGTTCTCTACATCACCTGAGCTGGCCAATTGTATTACCCATTCTGGACTGGAGACTAGCACCAGCTAATTTTTGTTAGCAGGTTCAACTTCAGGTCTCTTTTCAACTTCTTTTTGGTAAGCAACAACCTCTGTGTAGGTCTGGTTTCTTGGTGGCACACAACCAGCAACAATCAGGTCTCCATTCAGGAAATCTCCCTTATTAAGCCGGCAGGTTGCAGAGTAATTCATCAACTCGAGTCTGTGACCCAGTGGGTTGACAGATCCTCATCTATCCTGGTTGGTTAAAGGTGTTCCCTGAGGACCAGAGTTTGATTTATGGGTTTTCAATACTAGCATTGAAATGTCATTTTTGACACATCAATCCTTGTGAATTCCTGGCCATTCAAGGTTGTTAATAGGCAGTTTTGCACCTGGGAGATCATTATTCAAAGGTTTCTATGTGTGTTGGGGTGACATAGCTACGTGTGCCATCAGGGTGTCAGGAATAGCTTGGGCCCTGACGTAAACACTGTGTGGCATGTCAATAGCTATATAAAGCTCTTCCTATATTTTAATAAATATATCAATCTCTTCTAAAATATTCCTCTTTACCTTGCATTATCTACTTCAAAGGAGTATATCCTCAACATTAATGTTTTCCATATAGCATACTTGTCAGGGCTATAAAATTTTATCCAACTCTATCTTCTCACAACGCTAAAAACATTGTTTATCCAGAAGGGTTGCAGGGTTTTCTTATGTTGTCCAAGAAAAGGTTGGGTTTAATATTTTTTGCTCCCTTGACGCTTGTGTATATTTCTACCTTTGCTGAATGCCTGCAGCAATCTGGTACCTCCTGTAGATTGAGTACCCAAGTTCTCTTATAAAACCCTCGTTACAGGCTTTGCTGGCGCCACTTGGTTCAATCGCGTTTATATTTCAGGAAGCTTGAACTTATCGGTTCACTTTGATAATCGGTGACTCATGTTTGCGGCCGATGCATAGACTTAGCCAGCAACGAGATTCAAAGAAACCGAATCACCCTAGTTCAGGGACGGGCTCAGCTAAGCCAGAGCTACACTTATCAGCCCGCAGAGCAGTATAAACTCTAAATCAAATCCGGATTATTTCAATCGATACGGGTTGAGCTACGGAGTCTCCAAGCATATACAAAATTTGCTCATCCTGGCTCCAGTACGATTTACCAGCAGACCAAAGTTAAGCCAGTATTGATATTGGCAGTAAGGTTGCAAACTCATACTATTGCATATCGTGAATAGAGGTAACCTATAATTTTATATACCTTTGAAATTTCCTGGCATCTGGAGCTTCAGTTGCAAATAATTTCCAGCAGTGAACTGATTTCTACCAACCTTGGTATGGTCATACACATCTTTTTCTAAAGGGGTCGTTGGATATCCTTCAGAATCTGTGAATTTGCCTTTGTTAAACCCTTTAAGAACTGAATCTGTTTCATATTAAAGCTTGAGCTGATCGTAAAGCATTAGAAATTTCAACCATGGAGTGGCCCGCCAACAAAGTCAGAGAAGCCTATTTTACCTACTTCGCCGAGCATGGACATACTTTTGTTCCCTCATCCCCAACCATCCCCCATGACGATCCCACTTTGTTGTTTGCCAACGCTGGGATGAGATCAGGTAATGTTGCTACACTGGCTTCATTTTCATCTTAAGCCAAGTTTTAAAAATTGCAGGTGTTTTTATCTGAAAAGTTGCGTGCAGTTATTTTTATATCCTTAGCTTTAATGATATTTTTATTTAAGGTGTAAGGGTTGTCTACTATGGGCAGTCTCATTGTACAAAAAATTATGGTCCTTTAGAACTGTTGTATATTAAAAAGCTTTTAGTACATCAGTCTGGTTAAATATCTGCTTTTATTTAATTGCATGCTGTTCATTTGTACGTTGTTCTGTGGCCATTAAATATTGCGTGGGTTTTCCCACTATTCTCTTATCCCAGTTATTGACATTATGTTTAGTATAAGCCTATTTTCCTTGGAACTGCTGATCCCACAACAGATTTTGGGAAACTCAAGCGTGCATACAATGCTCAAAAGTGCATTAGAGCAGGTATGTCTTGTTACGGTTACGGTTTATTTGTACTAAGAACTTGACTTTTATTTCTTAGTGAAATTACAAAAGGATTAATATAATGTTAACAATCTTTTAGGTGGCAAGCATAATGACTTGGATGACGTCGGTAAAGATGTATATCATCACACATTTTTTGAAATGCTCGGGAATTGGTCTTTTGGTGATTATTTCAAGGTAACAGAATCGTTTGTTGTCGCTAAAGGAGTTTACAGAAAGAAGCTCTGACGATGGGCTGGGACCTCCTGACCAAAGTATACAAGCTTCCTTCTGAACGCCTCTATGTTACTTACTATGGCGGTGATCCCGAGAAGGGACTTGAACCTGACAATGAAACTCGTGCTCTTTGGCTGGAGTTGGGTCTGGATGCATCTCGCATTCTTCCCTTTGGTAACAAGGAGAATTTCTGGGGTACGTTGGCAATGTATGCTATTTCTAATCCCATTAGAGATGGGCGATCAGGGACCATGTGGCCCGTGCAGTGAAATCCATTTTGACAGAATCGGGGGTCGTGACGCCTCTGCGCTAGTCAACTTGGATGACCCTGATGTCCTGGAGATTTGGAATTTGGTGTTTATCCAGTTTAATCGTGAAGCTGATGGTAGCCTCCGCCCTCTGCCCAACAAACACGTGGATACTGGGATGGGGCTTGAGCGCTTGGTATCTGTCATGCAGAATAAAACCTCAAACTACGATACCGATATATTTATGCCTATATTCGGTCGTATTCAGGAGCTGACAGGCGCGCGGACCTACACTGGCCACGTCGGAGATGCTGATACTGATGGAATCGATATGGCATATCGTGTGATTGCTGATCATGTGCGCACACTGCTGTTTGCTATTTCGGACGGCGGGGTTCCTTCCAACGAAGGCCGAGGCTATGTGCTTCGTCGTATCTTGCGCCGTGGTTGTCGCTATGCCCGCCGCAAGTTTGGCGTCACCATTGGAACTTTCTTCGCTAGCATAGTTGACACCGTTGTTTCAGCAATGGGCGAGGTGTACCCTGAAATCACTAAAAAAGTCGATGATGTCAAGGCCATTCTCAATGAAGAAGAAGAGTCCTTTAGTCGCACTCTTGATAGAGGAGAGAGGCTTTTCGAGAGCTGCCTAACCGCTGCCCAATCCACCGGCAGCCGTGTTATTAGTGGAGCTGATGCCTGGCGCCTTTATGATACCTTTGGCTTCCCACTGGATCTTACTCATTTGATGGCTGAGGAACGCGGGTTCCAGGTGGATCAGGAGCAATTCAACAAGGAGCAGGAGAAAGCCAAAGAGCTGTCACGCAAGGGTCGTGGTAGTGCCAAGCAAGCCAGCCGTGCGGTCATTTTGGACGTGCATGACATCGCGATGGTTGATGGTGCTTCTGTAGTCAAAACCTATGACGAGCCTAAGTATACCAAGGAGGTCATTACCGCCAAAGTTTGTGGTCTGTTCCTCAACCATGAGCTCCACTCTCGCCTTGATCGCGGTGAAACAGATGAGGAGGGCCTTGGTCGACCATTTGGTGTCCTGTTAGACCAAACCAACTTTTATGCTGAAAGTGGTGGCCAAGAATATGATACAGGCCTGTTAACAGTTGGCAACGAGGCTGAATTTGTCGTTGAAAATGTTCAGGCTTATGGCGGCTTTGTGCTCCATACCGGCCATCTTACATTTGGTTCCCTTGAGGTTGGACAGACCGTTACTGCATCCTACGATTCAGTTCGACGTGCTGCTCTAGCTCGTAACCATACTGGGACACATATCCTTAACTTGGCGCTACGCAATGTACTCCAGTCTGAGGCAGGAGATCAGCGTGGGTCTTTGGTTGCCCCAGAGAAGCTACGCTTTGACTTTAATTGCAAGGGAGCCTTGACTACAAAGCAACTCCAAGATGTTGAGGCCCAGTGTAATGAAGTCATCAAGAAAGATCTTGAGGTTCATTCTCAGGAAGTTGGATTGGCCCAGGGGAAAGAAATCAACGGATTGCGCGCAGTATTCGGGGAGGTCTATCCTGACCCTGTCCGAGTAGTGGTAGTTGGACCTAAGGTCTCTGAGGTGTTGGCTGATGCTAGCAATCCCAAATGGCAAGAATACTCAGTCGAGTTTTGCGGTGGAACTCACGTCTCATCGACCAAGAAGATCGGTGGCTTGGTTCTCCTTGAAGAATCATCGGTTGCCAAGGGTGTTCGTCGGATTGTTGCCTTGACTGGCTCAGAGGCTAAAGTGGCCCAAGACTTGGCAGTGAAGTTTAAGTCTACGCTATCTACTCTCGATACACTAAAAGGAGCTGATTTAAAAACTGCCCTGAAATCTATTGGCAAGGTACACCATCCATCTGATATCTCTTAATCCCTTTTAGGAACTTGATGCCATTCCGATTTCAGCCCCTCTCAAGGCTCAATTTAGGGAACGTTTCAATTCTGCCAAGAAAGTTTTTGATGATGCTGATAAAGCTGCCAAGCTTTCTCAAGTTAAGGAAGCGCTTGATGCTGTCAAAGAAAAGCTTAACAGTACCTCCGAACCGCTTGTCGTTGAAATCCTTCAAGTCGGCTCAAACTCCAAGGTAGAATAGTTGTGTTGTTCTGTATTGATGGTTTCGCTAGGCTATTGTTGGAGCCATCACCCATGCTAAGACTGCTGCCTCCCATGCTGTATACCTTTTTTCTGCAGATGAATCTGCTGGACGGGTGACCCATCAATGCTATGTCCCTCCATCGCTGATTAAGAAAGGTCTCAAGGCCTCTGAATGGGCCGGAGTAGTTGCTGATATTGTTGGCGGAAAGAAGGGAGGCAAAGAGGAATCTGCACAAGGGTCTGGCTCTGAAGTTTCTCGCATTAAGGAGGCTGCTCAAGCTGCCAGCGACTACGCCAAGAAGCTATTATAGATGCTCTGATTTGTATTTTTTGGCATTTCCCATTAATTGAATCATAACTCGTCAATAAAGTATTGTCGCATTATCAGTCACTGCTCTGGTTTCGATGCTTTTGTTCATTTAAAAAGCATCATTTCAACTCAAGTTAGAAATAGGTAAAATGCTTCTAATAATACTTTACACACAAACGTTCATTGAATCTACCTTTCTCTATTTACTATTACATTCTCATAAAGTTGGTTTGGAATATCAGTAAAAACGATAAGCTCAAGGTATGAAATTCAAGTTATCCAAGTTCAGTTTCGCTTCTCTAAAATTCTTTGGCAGAACCCACTGTCAAAACTGCGGGGTTGACCCCCAACAAGGTTCCGCACAGGAGGATATGTGATCCTCAAACCAACTTCCCCATGACCCATAGCCAAATACAGAACTCAACTCAAATTACTAAATCCAGCAATAAGAACCAGTGACAATCCCAGCTTGTGGATAGCTTGATTTGGCGCTTCACTCATTACAAGAATCACATCAACTGTGATGAAAATTGTCAGATAGTAAGCAGCAGTCTCTAAGTGGTGAGGAATCACCACCCAGATCCACATAGAGTTGATGATTAACCACCAGCAAAGCTTCAAATACCTTTTGTGAAATTTCCAAAAGATACACTAGGGTAAGCAAAATGATTAATCCTAACCAAAGGAACCTAAGATAAATAACCTGGGAGAGAATCAATGAGTCTCTGGCATAGAATTCAGGACATTGAGAGGTTACAAATGTCTCAGCTCTGGATATGGTGGGGAAAACTCCTAAATTTGCGGGCATCAGATTGACATTGGGAGGAGGCGACAACAAAGTGCCGACGGCGGGGCCCATATTCCCGTAACAATTCAGCTAAGAATTAGATTGTAGGGAATGTAGCGCAGAAGGCCCACTACAGGATGCATTTCAAATAAAGTTAGATCAGAGGATATTTGATTTTTATTGAGTAAACTTTTGGGAGGACTCAACTCTTAAGAGTTGAAACAGTGAAAATTATTCAATATATATCAAAATTTGACTAAGCAGTACTGCCTGGATCCTTGGCACCTATCACTTCTGCATCTTCAAGTGAATACTTAGTCCAGTTTGCAAAGAACCCTTGTGTGACCAACTTCTGATGACTGTGCTGATAAATAAGATCATATCTGGTGACTCTCATATTACGTCAATTTATCAACATCAGCTTGCAAGAGGGAATCAAATACAACTGACAGACCAGAGCAGCTGTAACTCATTTTTGATCAACTATTTGATTCAGATATGTTGAATCAGTTAACTTTGTTAACAGTTTTCCAGCCTTTTGAGCTTTCTTACTTGGACAGATAATTCTGGGCATTATGGAATCTACTGTGACATTACCTTCCACTTTAGCCTGGGGCACAATACCACCATCAGGAAGATGGGACAAGGAGAAGTTCTTGTGGGCAGGGAAAAGCTTCATTGCTGCAAGAGTAAGCTCAGGATGACCAATAGCTGTTGAGTTACAAATATAGAACTCTTGGATGAGCTCCAGGGAATTGGAACAATTATAGTGTGGAACCCAATAATTTTTGGAATCAGGATAACCTTTCCAAGACACCAAATACTCAAGCCAGCGGCAATTCTTCTGGGAAGCCAAAATACAGTTTAACTTGTAATCAGGCTCACCTTCCACAAGAATGGGTTGAGAAGAAGGTGCCTCCGCACCCTTAAAGGGGGTGAGTAAGCATTCATGGAAGGTATGGGAAATCTTGAAAGCTGGGGGTAAATCTAACTGATACACAGAGGGACCAATTTGATGTTCCACTTTGAAAGGACCAACCTGCTTAGGGCCTAACTTGCAACATGGGACCTTCAACTTCATATTACAAGCATCAACCATGACTAGATCACCTAGCCTGTAGGTTAACCCTCATGGCGCTTGAAATCTGTGTATTCCTTATAAGTTGTCACGGCGGCGGCAAGAGTAACCTGAAGCTCCTGATGAACCTACTTCAATGCAGCGGCTTGATCAGTTGGAGCTTTCACATTGCTAACCAGTTGAGGAACCATGTTGAGTGAAGGATTGTAGCCCACATTGGCATAGAATGATGATACCTGAGTGTTGCAATCAAGTTTCCAGACTCGCCTGCCAATGTATCTTACAATACACAGGGGCGCTTAATGAGTCACCCCTTGACATATCTAATGACATTAACTAATCTGATGGCAATGTCAAACAGCAGGCACTTTCTCCTAATTAGGAGCGCTGCCAATTTGTCCTGCTGATCCAGCACAAATTATTCCTTGGCTCCAATCTTTACATGGAGCGCGCCACCATGCCACCCCCTTGTGGCCTGGTGGCTTTCCCATATCATATATTAATTGCAGTATTCTACAATAAACAATACCTTATTCTTATTATTCCTGTCCTTTCTATTGGACTGTTGTCTTTCCCAATTCAAATACTGAATCCTCATTGGTTCAGTTGCAACAGTGGTAGCAGCAGTAGGTTCACGACCTACCTAAAGAGAAAATTCTCCCCAAGAAAGGACAGAGTATGGGCTGTATGGCTACTTTCCATCAAGAAACCTTCCTGCCAATCCCCAAGGGAGACATCCCTGACAGGTATGTCATTTATCAAGACCAACTGGTACTTACGGGGGTGTACAACTGACTCCGCCTTGGGCAGCATGACACTAGTGTCACTCTGCCCTAATCAGATCTGTTGCAACACATGCTCAACCTTCAGTTGGAAACCTTTGTGGGTGGCGTGGAGGGGGATGGCATTGTCAGTTGGCTCCACTCCACTGAGACCTGCCTCCGTGTATGTCAGGTACCTGAGTCTATGTGGGTTGCCACTGCTTCAGGCCGCCTTAACAGACCTGCTGCAGTTTGGTTCACAACCTGGGCCAGCCAAGAGATAGAAATCACCTGGGCGTCATTCAGGGATGCCGTGAAGTCCCGCTACAGTGAGACTTTTTCACCCATTGTGGTAGGGACTCCCCTCCTGTCTATCAAACAGACCAGGTCCGTTCCTGAATATCTTGCCACCTGGCAACAAGCTCTTGCTGCCGCCCCAGAAGCCGTAACCAACAGAAGTGCCATGTTCTTTACCTTGATAGTTAATGGGTTAAAACCCCATATCTGCAAGTGGGTTCCTGTAGGTTGTTGCACTTCCATCAATGACTGTTATAAAGCCATTGTGGAGGCTGATAATAAGGCTTTAATGGGTTTCCGCAGGTTCAACGACGCACTCCCTCAACCTTGTCCCGCGCCTGGCAGTGCCCACAACCAAATAAGCCGTTGCCAGCCACGTCAACAAGAAAATGGGGGTAAGAGCCCCCGCAAAGGAGAACTTCAGTTATCATAAATTGAGGACCCAGGAAAAGCCTGGGGGTTGTAGTTACGAGAGGTTTTACAACTCCACTTGACCCTCACTCTCAATTCCCCCTAGTAAAGAACCCCTGCAACTACAACATTCACGAAGTTGAAACCCTCAACGCCTTCCAAGTTCATAGTGACAACCCCATACTTCATGCCAGTCACTCTCTAAATAAAGTAACTTGCTTGGCCTACCCCTTTCATTTCCGTTGGAATACTCACAAACTACTGGTAGATACTGGGGCCAATCACACTATGATTAACCAGGCGTTTGTCAACGCTCAACAACTAGGCCAAGTACTAAGCAGATTCAAGGCAGTACAGGTGGCTGATTCCCAAATAGTAGCAATCACCCATGAGACGTACCCTTCTCTGTAAGAATGGGGAACATCCAGGTTAAGCTTGCTGGACCAATCATGGCAGGGCTCAGCCACAATGTCATTGCTGGCCTTGACTGGCTTCATCACAACTGTCCCTACATTGACTGGGATACATCTGTAATTACCCTCAATAGAAATGGGGTTGGTTTTCAGATATATCCCGTCAAAATGAGTAAGCTACTTCACGACACCGCCTTTGTCAGATTAACAGAAACAGGCTCATACAATTTCATGGGGGAAACTAGACTTCACTAAATTCTCAGTCACAGTTATCTGTGCAGAACCACCTGTGGCCCTCCCCTTGGCTACTCCACCTCCACCAGCACTTTCCGCTCTCCTCAAGGAGTATAAGCACATTTTCAGTGAAACACTGGATCAACTACCTCCTCCCCGGGAGATCCAGAATTCTGTACAACTACAAGGGTTGCTTCCCAAGGCCTGTCCCCTCTATTGCTTGACACTGAAGGAAGATGAAACCCTCTTCCAGCACCTTGTAGAAGCACTTGATAAGGGCTTCATACAACCCTTACTTTTTGCCATATGGGGCTGCTGTCTTCTTTGTAGCCAAGAAGAACAGGTTCCTTTGCTTAGTCACAGATTACTGAGCCCTAAATGAGGTGACTGTTAAGAACAAATACCCCCTGCTGTTGATTGACAACCTGTTTGACATACTTGCGGGCACAAAAGTCTTTAGCAAGATTGATCTCACCGCGGGGTACAACCAGGTCCACATTGAACCTGGAAATGAGGCAAAAACTGTCATGAATGACATTTCAATAGTTGTATTGAAAACCCAAGAGTTGAACCCCAGTCCCCAGAAGGCGGATCAAACCCTCCAGACCAGTCCAGGACCCGCCAATCTGTTAAATCATAGACTCAAACTGGTAAATTACTCCATGTTCCGCTGGCCTACTACAGAGGACCTTATTACTCGAGTCACGCAAAGTGGACAAGAACCTGCCCACTTGCTAAATTGCATACCCAAGTTAACAAGTTACTCTGAGACCTGTCAGTCTCCCAAGGACAATTCCCCAAATGGTCATCAGATTGACACTAACCTTGAGCCACCAAAGACCTGAATCTATGCAGAGGTTGCAGATTGCCTTAAGAAGGTTAAAACAAAATCTATTTTTAACTTTGCCAATGACCACCAGCAACTGCCAGTCTTCTGCCCAGAAGGGGTAGTACAATTGGACTACTCAGGTGACATAGTGAACAGTGGTGGCAGAACAAAGCATTGCCATTCCTATTTGCCAGAGCAGGCACAACCTGGATCTGCTGCCCTTGAGACCCCAAGCCAAGACCCACGTACTGCCAGTGCCTTGTCTGCAAACCTGAACCCTGCAAAAATTGAAGAAGCAAAGTCCCAGGGTATAAAAACCCTGGCGGTACAGTGAAGACCCCAGCTGTCACAAGTGACAAACTCCTATCAACTATACTTATTGAAAAGCCTCTACTACAAAACTCAAACCCCGGCATCTCGCGGGCCGCCAGCCCGCAGGGCCAGCTGTCCGGCTGCCCACAGTTTTTTGGGCTCAAATCAGAACAGGATTTGACTTTAGAAAATCCTTTTAAGCTTGATGAACAAAACGTATCTACACCAATACTCTCCACACTAAAGGTTCCTGATAAAACAGCCAATCAACAGGCAGGGCCAGCCACAGATTCTGAAATAACTTGGGCCCACACAGAAGGGGAAACAGAGAATTTTCCCATAGAACGCAGGCCACCCGGAGGCAACCAATCCCACAACCTGACTAGGGAATTTGAGCATTCTCAGTTCAAACCAGCCAATGAAATAACCCCTGCAATTGATGCCACCAAAGACTGGGAAGACTTAGTAAGCGGGAAACCCTGGGCCAACAGAAATTGTGAAAGTTTTACCATGACAGATGGGCATACTTATACCCTGGGCCGCCAGGAAGATGCCCATTGCCATCCTTGCAATAAAGTGACATGAATCTTTGGTTCAACCAGATCATACTGTACTTGTTATTAGTTTTACTTCATTTACAGTCTACTCCTCGCGGCTCTGCACCCCGTGCTCACCTACCCCAAGAAACTGCAGACCAGCCGCCCAAACTTTACCGTCCACCAGGAGCTCACTTTGGCCCAGTACATTTCACTGAGTACCCACCCAACCCGGCGTATTTGGAGTTTACTCTGGAGGAGATCCTCATCCACGACCCCAAAGCCAGAACTAGAGAGACAGAAGTTCTTTACAGAGAAGGCATCAAAATCCCCTGGCCTCCTCTGCTATTCCAAGACAAGTATAATTTCCTGCCCGCATATTTGGGTCCAATGACGCCGCCCCTCACCCTGCGGCCCAACCGCCTGCAAGAATCTGTGGCCACTAATGAATCCACTTCCACTCAGATATTTGGGGTGATTTATATCACCCTCACTGGATTGATTGATTCTATGGTGCCTGTAAGCGGACCTTGGGCAGTCCTTGGAAAATTGTTATCTTATATTGTAAAGTTAGCCCCAATCTTGTGGTGGGCCCTCCCTGCTGGGCCCGCGGGCTGTCCACCCGCGAGTTCTCAGGAACCCCCCTCAGGTTGGACCCCGGACACCATTGTCATCTTTGATAATAAAGTTTTATGAACCTTTGGTTTGAAAAAATCTTACCCTATCTAGTCTTAGTGGTCTTTGATCTTAATTCCAGTCAAGTAGACTACCAGGCCACCGCCCCCTCCCAAGACCAATCTGCCAAATTTCCCCAGGCATTATACCGTCCCCTGGGAGCTCCCTTTGGACCTGTGCACTTTACCGAGTACCCCCCCCCAACCCGGCCTATTCAGAGTACAACTTGGAAACCATTCTCATTGCTGACCCTTTGGCAAGGACTAGAAGTACTGAGTACATAGGACACAAAGGAAAGAGGGTCAAGATACCACCCTTATTGTTCAAAGACAAGTACAACTACCTACCAGTGTACTTTGTTCCCATGACTCCACCATTAACCCCAATACCAGACCACCCACTGGAACCTACGGCCACTGCCAAGACCACCTCTACCCAACTGTTTGGAGTACTCTACATTAATTTGACAGGATTGGTGAATTCTGTGGTCCCCAACTCCGGACCCTGGTTCTTGCTCGGGCAATCTTTATCTTGCATTATCAAGTTAGCACCCATTCTATGGTGGGCCCTACCCGCCGGCTTGATCACACCTCACCCTGAGCCACCCAATGCATCTGCCTATGACTGGCTTCCTGACAAAAACTGCCTTCTGCACATGTTACAGGTTGTTTGAGTGCCAGGTCATGAAATTTGGAATGACCAACACTCCTTCTACCTTTGCCATGTTAATGAACAAAGCATTTGAGGAATTGATTGAAAAGTTTGTTGTTGTGTACCTTGACAACATTATTATCTTCAGTCAAGATCAAACCACTCACCTCCAACACCTCTGTGCTGTCCTTAACATCCTTTGGAAAAACCAGTTGAAGGCTAGGCCCTCCAAATGTGAATTCCTCAAGTCAGAGCTCTTGTTCCTTTGGCACAACATCCTTGCCGGTGTATCACTGCAAGTCTTCCAAATGTCCAGGTTTGGGGTCAGACTAGTGTACCAGAAACGCGCTGGAGGGTCAACGGAGTGTTGGGTAGTGAGAACAAAGGCTTTGGTTTTGTCAACTGGAGTCTGGCTATCTATCCCAGGTAGATGGGTACTGATGCTTGGGTG